>PVKS010038319.1:0-17999 GCA_004027875.1 Aplodontia rufa
ATGTCATTCCTCCACGAGCTACCCATTTAACGCATGAGTTCTTCTGGGGGAAACTGCAGCAGGTGAAACCCATGGTGGTTTATCTATGCTTTGGCATTACCCCTGGATAACAAAGTTTATATACATTGATTGATACTGTTTTGATAATGTTTCCCCCTCAACTGTATCCTGTATCTCTATATACTTCTAATAAAAAATGCATTTTAAAAATGAATAAATCAAGCTGGATGTGGCAGCATCCCTGTAATCCCAGGGATTCTGGAGGTTAAGACAGGAGAATTGCAAATTCAAGGTCTGCCTTGGCAATTAAGAAAGATGCTGTCTCAAAATAAGAAACTATACATAAAGACTTAGGATGTACTTTGGTAGTAAAGAGCTCCTTGGTTCAATCTATATTACTGCTAAATAAGTCAATAAATATACAAACAAAAATAAAATAAATTGTTTTGTACTTCAGGAAGATTATTCACCAAACATGAAAGTTTGAAATTGAGGCACATTTAGAGTTTCCTGGTATTCTGGAAATAAATCTTTTGGCTTTTAAGTAAGATATATGTTCACTTTTGAATCTATGTATACTGCTGTTTCAATATCTAGATTACAATTCACTCATTAATGTATTCTTTTATTTATTAGCAATTTAGAAAACTACTAAATTCCAGTTACAAAAATTTTAAAAACTGGAATAAAAGAGAAAAATTATTTTTCCCCTTAAAAAACTTGTATTGTTAAACTATGTTATAATATTATGCTAAGTAATGTAGGTACTTTATATTTCAAGTTCTAATATATTGCTGCTAATTTTAAAAAATATAAATTTCAATTTGCTAATTATTGGTAAGTATAAATTACAGAGAGAAGACTTCAAATGTGCAACTATATTTCATGTAGTGTATTTGTGGAGTTCACTCAATGAAGTAATTTAAAAATTATGGAGAGAATCAGGTCATTCAATATATATAGCACACAAAAAATCTATTTAGTTGTGATATGATTACTTGAAATGTAAAATTTACAAGCTACTCTTTTACTATGAATTCACCTTAGAATAACCTAGCACATATGAATATTTCCTTTAATAATGAGTTTTAAAGAAATATGTGTAAAAAAAAGTAGAGAATAGAATAAATGATTCAAAAGGACTCTACAACCCTCAGGAAAGGTCTTATTATTCCTATGGAGAGAGGAGAAAACTCTTATAAAATGTTGAATAGGCCTGAGGGAACTTTAACTTGCATGACCAATACTTATTGACCTTGGCTGTTTTACAGGGGGTCACATTTTATTTTTGTGGAGATAAAGTGCTATACGGTATCTGCAAGGCATTGGGAGAAAAAGCAGCTTTCTGCACTTATCATGTTACTATGACCACTCCTTCTACACCCTGCTTATTGATGATATGTTTATTTCTTTTTTCAGTTTAGAGCAGGACTAAATTTCAATGAGAAAATTCATCACATGTTTCTCACCACGATTCAGAGATTTTGTAATAACTCTTTCTCTAACCTAACAGAAAATTTAATTTTAATTTGCATATTTTATAAATATAAATATCATTGATACATATCACTTATATTTGTATGTTATACATGTATAAATATGTAATAATTCACACATTTACATTATTTACGAATTGTATACCTAACTACAGTGAAAATAAAAAATTTCTGTATTTAACCATGTGTTCATGCTAAAACATGTGATGTTTTCCCATTGAACACTTGCATAAAAAGTTGTATTACCACTTATCACTGTGCTATATTTTTGATTCATAGTATTTATGTTTGAATTTATCTCTTCCACTGGATCATGAACTTCTGAAATGACATCTTTATTTATTTTTCCATCTAGTCTTTGCTTCTCCAACACTAAGTTGTGTTTGTGGTGTTGGGTTTGAACAACTGATTTTATTCCATAATTCAGTGTTACTTTTTTCTACTAAATTTCCCTTTTAATTACTTCTATGTAGCAAATCCCCCAACATTTTAGTTTCTGAGATTTATTTTCCAATTAAGAATATATAAAAGTAAACAATGTTCTGTATTAATGAAAATGATTTTTAATTTGAGGAACATGAGTTTGATAACTATCAGAAATCACTTATTAGGAATCAAAGAGTAAAAGTAAAGGGATTCAGTTACATCAAAGTGTTCATGGTAGTCTCTGAAATCATCAAATCTTTATAAAAGAAGTAAGTAAAACATTTAGACTAGAACTATTTAAGTGTGAAAAGATTTGGCTGCTCTCTTTTGTAAAGGTAAATACTAAAAATAGCAAGGATAGGAAGCTGAAAGAATAGTTATATAGAGGAAAACTATGGCTTGTGATATGTTGCCAATTGAATTCCATGTTAATTCTTACGATAACTCTGAGAGTCAGACCGGAATTCCTATCCCCAGTTCATTCTTTTGATGACTTTTCAGTCCTTGGCATTTTGAAATTTTCAGTTATATTATGGCAAAGGTCTAGTCTCACAGTTTTCTCTTAATACATATGTTCCAATTCTTTTTAGCAATAACATTGTATAAATCAAATTTCACTAAGTGGTATCCAAAATACTGTGAAGACTGATAAAAGACTGGGTTTTTGTTCATTTGTTCCTGTTCTTTACTTGTAGTTTCTTAATCTTTTATTCAAATTAATCTCTTTATATTAATCTTCTAATGTAGTTATTATGTTGAAATCTTGTTGTATGAAATTAGAAAGATTTTCCTCCAAGCTGGGATAAAATTTTTTAATACTTTAACTCGGGTTATTTTAAGAATGCATGATCTATGTTACCATAGCTTTCACTTTTGGTGTCCTGTGAACAGCTTTGTCTAGTATACATTCTTTTCTTCTATTGTCCTGTCTAGCATAAGAATTACAGATACACAGAAGGGATGAGAGATAAGATGAATGATGACTTATATTTCAGTATAGTAGAAAGGAGGGACTATTCTTTTTTTAATTTTCCACTTCCAACATTTCATTGAACTATTGTAACTTACTGACTTTTCAATACAATCTAATAAACACCGTTGAACATCTACTAAGGGCCAAGTCACTGTACCTTGAGTAACAGAAACATGAATAAGATGTCATTTCAGAAGTTCATGATCCAGTGGAAGAGATAAATTCAAACATAAATACTATGAATCAAAAATATAGCACAGTGATAAGTGGCAATACAACTTTTTATGCAAGTGTTCAATGGGAAAAAAATTGTATTCAGTACTATATAGGAAAGCCTTTATAAAGAGGATGAGGTTGAACTTCCTCATATCCCTTACTCTGCTGTATCGTAATCATTTTCAAATTAAAAGGGCCCACTGATATCAGTAGTAAATTGTCCTTTTACTGAATTTTCACTTTATTTGACGTTTTTTAGAATCAAATGTGACCCTTCCATGAGTGATGTGATATGAAAGTGTTATTTTGAGGGAAAAAAAATTTGAAACAGAGAGAGGAAGGAAAGAATCATTTTTATTTATTTTTCCATCTAGTCTTTGCTTCTCCAACACTAAGTTGTGTTTGTGGTGTTGGGTTTGAACCTGGGTCCTTGGTGCATGTCAGAAAATTGTTCCAACTGCTGAGCCATGGCTCTAGCCCCTCTAAAATATTTGTTTTTGGCCAAATCCACCAAAATTATTCCATTTAGAATATAGGAAGGATAATATTAAGGTAATTAAATTATCATCAATGAAAGAAGTTTGGGACAAATATCTATTTAGAAAGCAAAATACATCTTTACTAATGGAAAGCTTTGTTCCATTCCATGACATAAATGGCCTAAAGTAGCTATGCTATTTGCTAATCAAAAAATATAAGTTAACTTGACCTTGAGCTACAGGAGCAATTTATCTTTCATAAATAAATTTTCAAGACATCATTCCAAACAGAAACTGGAGTGCCTATCAAAACTATTCTTTGAGGAGAACATGATCAGGCAACACATACAAGCCAAAATAGGTTCATGGTCAAATGATGTGACAAAAAAAATATGTTGGTTTGGGGTCATATTGTGGAAGTATTTCAAGCAATTTATTCTTTTCACAATAAGAAATCACTTGCATTTTCATTTGAGGATTGTGGAGAAAGAGAAATACAAATTCAGAGGGCATATATTTTACTTTGCTTGACAGTTCAACTTTATTCTTGTAGTTCTGATGTCATTGTTGATAGTGGCCTCTTTAATTCTCAAAAGAATTCCAGTTTGGAAAGAAAGTTGTATGATCAGTCTAGTTAGAGTACTGTTTCAGATTTTCTTGTGGATCATTGCTTTTGAAGTATCTGTAGGTATTTTCCATACAAAACCATGTAGGCTGGGATCAATAAAAATAGACAGATTTCTGAAGTCCATTCTGTTAGTTTGGTTCCAACTCTTTTGATGTACTTATTAAAAATGCTTAGTTTCAAAGCTCATACTGGCTCCTAGGCAGTTTCTCAGCACAATAATTGGTCAAATTTGGACATCAAATAGCTTCATTAGTTACTGTTTTAAGTGTTTGCAATACAAATACTGTTTACAAAATAGTTTATAACATTCTACTGAAAATAAACTTGTTTAAGTTTGTTAAACATTCGCATTTGTTGTCTCTAAATAAATGAACTGAATTTCAATGGCAACAGCTTCATATCATATGGCTTACAAAACATGTATTAAATAGTCCCCTATCCCACCATGCAATTTCCTACTATATATAGTCAAAGGCATTCTTCTGTTAGCAAATGGCCTATTTAAAGATAAAATGTGTACAAAGGGAAGTAATGGAAGGTCATTTCTAAGACTGGACAGATGGATGAAAAATTCCACAGAGTGTTTTGCAGAGCACTTGGCATTATTTGAATGACAGCTGATGATTAGAATCACAAAGAAGAATTTGTATCATCACAGGTGACACTGTGGCTAATTGAAGAGGTTGCTTATGGAATTGGTCAGTTTCCATTCAGCTACCTTCAGGATCTGAGGGCTGCAGAAAATGAATAGACAGCACACAGTGTTTTCCTAGGGGAACTAAATGAGGGTGGAAGGAAGAGGGGAGGAAGACTTGCTGAGGGTGTAACAACTCACAGCAGGTTTGAGATGCGTGCTGCTGGGATGATGCTCACAGCACAGTTTCAAAGTTGCAGAGGAAATAAGAGATAACAACCCTTTAAGATAAATTTTTATGTCATTTTATAACTACACTCGACCACAGCTTCTTTTGGAAGCACAAAAAATGCAGTGAATTCGGGCCTCTTTATGATATGTATCCGTGTTTCTAGATAATAATATGCTACCAGGCATCGTGGCTGAATGTTTTAGGAACACAACAGTGCAGACAGTTAAGTATCTGGGCTTCAATTAGAACATTCAGAGATTTCCCATCTTTCAGAGGAGTTTGCCAAAGGCTTCCCAAGCTTCACATGCTGCTGTGTTGCCTCTCCTTTATGCTTTATTGAATCCATTAGAAGACAAAAACATCTCTCAGTCATCAGACATCTTACTGACAACACCTGTCAGCCTGTCACTCTGCTTCAGAGAGAGATACTGGGGGCCATCATTTGATAGAATTAGAAAACAAGAAGAAACATATCTGAGATAATTATTCTTATGAAAGGAATGATATAACTATATTTACTTAAAAATAAATTCAAAGAACTACTTGAGAAGTTAAGATTAGAAGATTTACTACAAATGCTATTAAGTGATGTTAGAAATCATGGTGAATTTTAGAATATATGTAAGACATTCAGAAAAAAATCAAATGGTTTGGATCAATAACTGAATATATATCCTTTTTCTAAATCCACTTAAAATTAATGGCAAACATTCTGATATAAATTTTTATATAGCAAGAATATTAAATATTTGACAGTGAAAACAAATTTAAGGAAAGTAATTGACTTTAGGAAAGCTTTGAGAAATAATCTTATATAGCAATTTGAAGCTTACTAAATAGTCTAAATCTACAAGTGATGATTTTAAATGAGTTTTTGTCTGTTTATTTTAAAGAAATTCCTTATTGGTTATTTTCTTCTATTAGTTTATCTTTTATTTCTTATGAAAACTGTAATATCAATCTTGTAGCATACTTTTACTTTATTTATAAAAAGGAAATTAGTTTTGAAGTGTGAATTGTGTGCCTATTTCTTGCTTCTACAGCTGCTTTTCTTAATATCAAGCCATCACATAATCAAAAAGCTTTAGTGCCAATATGCACATGCATACATATCCATACTGCTCTTTGATTCTTCCTGTTTTACTTTGTTTTGTTCATGTAGTTTAATTTTTTATAAAGCAAAATTTGACTTAATTTCCAATTTACACAGTAACAATTTATTCAGGAAAAAAGTTTGCTTTCTTATTATAAAACTATAGAATAGTAGACTATAGAAGTTACCATTATTATTACAAATCATTAATACTTTTTCCTAGGGATATTCTTTTTAGAAGTATTTATTGCAACACAAAAATTGCTATAACCTTTTTACATTGGCAAAGGGATAGGATAATAATCTTAAACACTTGACATGAAATGAACATAAACATACGGACTTTAATTATTCCAAATCTTTTTCACTGTTTTACTCTAAGGTAGGCTTGATTTTTATTTCAGATTTCTTCAGTAATCTTATAAGAATATAAAGTCGCATATTCATTTATTGTGCATGTCATGTGGCATGTAGTATATCAGTGGATTAATGTTAAAAATGCGATTTAAAATAATGTAGGGTTGGGGCTAGGACTGTAGCTCAGTGGTACAGTGCTTGCCTAGCAAGTATGAGGCCTGGGGTCTGATCCCCTGCACTGCAAATAGAACAAAATAAAATAAAAATCCAAAAAAATAACCTAGGGTTTTTTAGAGTTTTTTTTTAACTTCTTTAAACATTTCTGATATTAATCCTCTGGCTGGCAAAGATTTCCTCCCATTCTGTCGTTATCTCTTCACTCTCTTATTTTCTTTTTGTCCAGAATCTTTTAAATTTCATATCAACCTATTTGTTGATTATTTTACTTGCTGAGCTGTGGGAAGCCTATTCCAGATGTCTTTGCATGTGCCTGTATGTAGAAGTATTTGCCCTGTTTTTTTCTTCTAACAGTTGCAAAGCTTCTGGTCGTACACTTACGTCTTTGATCCATTTTGAGTTTTGTAAATAGTAAAAGATAGGAATCTGGCTTCATTCTTCGGCATATGAATATCTAGTATTTCCAAGACCATTTATTAAAGAGGCTGTCTTTTCTACTGTGTATGTTTCTGGCTCCTTTATCATGAATAAGATGAATGTAGCTATGTGGGTCTGTTTCTATGCCTTCTATTCTGTTCCATTGGTTTATGCATTTGTTTTTATGCCATGTACCATGCTGCTTTTGTCACTGTGGCTCTGCAGTACGATTTGAAATCAGGTATTGTGATGCATCCAGCATTGATTGCTCTTTTGGCTCAGGATTCCTTTGATTATTTTAGTTCTTTTGTGTCTCCATGTGAATTTTAAGACTTCTATTCTAGCTCTTTGAAAAGTATCATTGAATCTGTAGATTGCTCTTGGTATCATGACCATTAAAACAATAATAATTCTGCATGTCCATAATAAGAAATATATTTTACATCAAAATTGAAGAAAATAGTTGAAAATATGGCAAGGATGATTTTCATTCACCAGAAAAATTATATTTATTTATATTCTTGCAAAAAATAACTTAATTTCTTATTATTCTTTTGACCCTATGTGCATTTTAAATTTACTATTAAGAGTAAATTACATTTAAAGGGATTCCAAGGAGAAAACAAAAAGATCATTATGAGTCTTTGTTTGTGTGTGTGTTGCTGCGAGAATAAGAGGTAAAAATAGCGATGAGGCTGTTAAAGAAACAAGTAAGTTTAAAAATTACTTTCAAATAGAACTTTGGAGGAAAACTAAGTAGGGTTATGTTAGTGATTATACTTCAATTAAAATAAAAGCATTAAAATGGAACTCAAATTATAAAATGTGTTTTTCAAAAAAAAGAATGGAATTTTTCTTCAGAAAATTATATTCAGTAGAGTTGAACTTCATGGGGAGGCCATTTTTAACAGATGCTTGAAGGGGAACTCATATGCATATCTCAATCATTTTTAGCAGGGCTGCAGTGGTGGCTCAGCGGTTTCGGTGCTTGCCTGGCAAGCATGAGGACCCGGGTTCAAACCCCAGCACCACGTACACAACTGAGTGTTGGAGCAACTAAGGCCATGTGAAAAACTAAATAAAGTTGTTTCTCCCTTTGTCTGTCTCTCTCACTGTCCCTCTCTCTTAAAAAAAAAAATAAAAGTAAGAGGAAAAAAAATCATTTTTAGCAAATCTAACATCTTATTAAAAGTTCAAAGATGTGATTTAGAATTTCAGATTAAAATGTTCAGGCTATATACACTTCAATAGTTCTCAGTATTTAAACTCTTCTTCAAAGTACCATAACCTAAGAAGGAGATCTTTGGAGTGAGTGTAACTGCTCTTGCCTGAAGAACTACATCAGATCATCATCATAACAAATAGTTTTTTATGTTTCTTTAGAAGTCTACTTGGCCTAGATGCTTAAAATTACAGACAAAAGTTCTTACAATTATTCGCATTGCTTCAAAGGAGAGAATCAGTGTGAGGGGAAATTCTTCTCAGTACTGACTTTATAAAATCAAGTTATGATAATTTCATGAGCCTCCATGTCCCCTGTACTGTTCATCAGATATTTTATGATGTAGCGTTATGGGGCAAAAATTGAAGAGGAGACATGTGACCTTTGAGGGCTGCAGCAAGAAGTAAGGACAATGAAAGCATGTGCCTTCATTCTGAGAGCACTGTACTTCTTGAATATAAGGTTGACTAAGAATCATGACAAGGGGGTTGGAGTGGTGGCTCAGTGGTTATGGTGCTTGCCTGGCATGTGCAAGAAGGCGGGTTCAAACCCAAACACCTTATACACAGTGAAATTTCAGTGCAACAAAAGCCACATGAAAACTAAATAAAAAATTGATTTTCTCTCTCTCTCTCTCTCTCTTTTTCTCTCTCTCTTTCTCTCTCTCTTTTCACTGTCCCTTTTTCTTAAGAAAGAAAGAATCAGGACCAGGTCTCTAATATATAAAGAGCAATTATAATGCAGTGCTGAATGAAAATACTCTGAAATAAATCAAATAGTGTGATCTTGTGAAGTTCTGCACCAACCTACTTTTTAACCCTGATATACCCTTTAATTTTAGACTTTTGCCTTTACACATAAAACATTCTCTGCCCCCCTTGGCCTTGGATTAGTGCTCTTTTAGTCTGGACAGTCATGGTTTTTGTATGACTCAGCTCATATGACTCTTAGGAACCCTTTTTCATTCCTCTTTCTCTTGACTCTTGCTGAGAACTCATTATCTTTTCCTGCTTTCGTGGTCCCCTGGTCTATATAGTGAAGGATGTGAAGACAGATCATTCTTTCTTACCTTTCTGTCCTCAGTCTCTAGCTTAGGGCCAGACTCAAGGTACATGTGCATAGAAGGAGGTAACAATGAAAACCTGGTGAGTACTTCCCTAGCCTGCACCTTGTTAGTGCATCCTAACCTTTCCAGTTCAGGAAGACTTCCAACAGACGTTTGAGGAACACTCAAATCATGCCATTCTACTTTACAACACACAGGTACTTCTGTTTCAGGTATTGTTTTCTAAATTTATTTACGGATTTGGCTTTTAATTTTCACATTTTGAATGAGGAGAGGGGGAGGGAGGATGTGGGTGACATTGTTAGGAGAAACCTCTTGCCCTGATTCAGTCATTTCCAGAGGGAAGACAGGCAACATGTGACAAGAGCAACTTTTCTCTCATTTTTCAAGCATGTAGTTCCTGGTTTCATCTTCTTGTATTAGAAGCTTCAGAAGGGCAGACACTTTTTTCTTGCAGTTGTTGGGGTCAGGGTGAAGGAAACTCAAAACCAATCAAAAGCAGCATATAAGTATGGGCATGTTGGAAATGGCTTTCATTTTTTGTTTCTTCACTTCATGACCCTGGGCAGAGTCAGACATTCAATATGTTGTCTTATTAGACCTTCTAAACAGAAGTAAATTAATTTGAATCATATGCCCCCCATCTGTATAAATTGCAAAAGAAATGGATTTCAATGTGTTTGTATTTATGTAGAAAGAGAAAGATAAGTGAGGGGGGATAGAGAGAGACAGCCCTTTCTTGTTTCTAATAGATAAATCTAGCTACCAAAAGCAATTGTAAATTATGTGGTCAAGTTCTTTAGTAACTCTATAGATTTGAACATAGTCTCGCCACCCAAAGTATCATATGTATACTTGCAACTGATGAACCTGAAGAACTGTTAGGGAAAAGAAAAAAAAAAGGGAGAGTGATTGATGGTCATACAGAGGCAGTGATTTTATTCATTAAAATGTTGAACTGCTAAGAGACTTTTTCATGCATTTCAAGGATTCCATGTCAAATAGGCATCTGAAGTTGAGGTATCTCTCAGATTCCTTTCCTATCCACAGATATTTATAGTCTCTAGAGGGTCAAGTGTTTATTGGAAGACCACGTAGCAGCGTCTTTCTCTTCTGCATGTAAATTGTAAATGGATTTTTAGATTTTAAAGGCTGGTAGACTAGAGTTGGATTGGTGGCTCAGCAATCATGGTGCTTTCCTATCATGCATGAGGACCTGGGTTTGAACCCCAGCACCATGTACACAATGAAGTGTCAGAGCAACGAAAGCCACATGAAAAACTAAATAAAATTGATTTCTCTTTCTCTCTCTTTCTCTCTCACTGTCCCTCTCTCTTAAGAAAAAGACTGGTAGACTACAGACATTTAGCTATAAGATAAGACTCTTCAAGTCTCAAAAAGAGGGAAAGGAGCATAAATTGTGGAAACAGAGGCAAAGTGGGAGAGAGGTGAGAGAAGCGTCTTTTATGAAAAAACAATGTTGCTAGTGTTGCTTCTGCAGTCTTATAGGTCACCGGCATTTTGCCCCTGTAGTTAGTTTCTGTTACAGATGTTAGACTATGTAAGAGAAAGCGCCAGTCCAAATGACAAGCCAAGTTAAAATGGAACAAAGTAGCAGGGCACAAATATAATCTTATGTACACCTATAATCCTGATTGCTCTGGAGGCCGAGCAGGAGGATAAAAATTTCAAAGCCAGCCTCAGTCACTTAGCAAGACCTCAAACAATTTATTGAAAACTTGCTTTAAAACAAATAAACAATTAAAAATTGGCTGGGGTTGGTGCTCAGTGGTTAACCACCCCTGGGCTCAATCCCTGGTACCAAAATTGAACAAAGTACTATCAAGAGCTCTGGTGACTGTGACTGGTACAGTTGACACCATCAAGATCAACTCAAAAGTCTTAAGATATTTAGCACAAGATGTTATTTTAGATAAAATTCTATTAATTAATAGAGGGAATTTGAACATAATTATATAAGTTGAACTGCACATGAGATACATAGCATACTCAAATAAATACTGAATAGCTTTAACTGAATTGATAATCTTGATTATCAGAGAAAGAACACATATCATTTTTTGCCATAGTTTTTGAAAGTTGGATTGAAATATGGCTTTAGCAGAGGAAAAATTAAAAATAAAACTATCTGCCATATCCGATACAAATTAGGTATTTGATTTTAGGAAATGTGTTTTCCCACTCTGAGTCCCAGCTGTTCTGAAGATTGGATTCTACACTAATTATAATGGTGGACATGCAATAAATGTTCAAGGAAAAGAGTTAATTATAAACAAACAAAGCTACCTGATAAGTCTTTAAACAAAAGAATAAAATTAGATTCCATATTTTTAAATAGATTAATACTAGCAATAATCCCTACGAGTTTTTTTCAGGTCATAAGATAACTTCCAATACAAAGAACAGAATTATATGTAAACTCAGGTTATTTACAAATTTTATGAAGGTGCTTATTTCCTGAAGCACTAAAATGGCAAAATAATCTCAAAAATATATTTTTTTCTCCATAGCATGGTTCCTTTGCATGATCTCTCCAAGGACTCTTATAAACAGGTGAAATGCTTTATTCAGAGATTTCAAATGTTACACAAATTTGAGAGAAGGAAAACATGGACTGAGATAAATTTTTGTGTGGTGTTTTTCAAGATGAAAGGATTAATTAACTAGCTTTTGAGTATACTTTAGTCTAATTTGAACACTAATCAATTCTTAATTATTTAACAATTCATAAGACCCACTGACCCCCAAAATCAGAATCTCCAGGAATTGTTTTATTTCACATTTCCTTTAGACATGTGTCTCCACTGAAGTAACTATTTTCTTTTCATCGTGTTAGAGGTTACATGAGAGACATGTTTTCACATTCTAGATGATTTACTGTGGTTTGTGGTATTATTTCAAGGTTCCTATTGTTTTACTTTAAAAATACGGTCTAGGTTCTATTAAATTTTCCACATATAACTTATTAATTAAAGGAATTGTAATGTCAAGTCAATGATAATCCCATATATTAATGGTTTGCATATTGGCATTATCATCATGATGGTTTTTATAAACCTCTTGTCAGTCCCAGGAGATTGCTTTTGAAAGCTGTCAGGCCTAGTGCAGGAAACCATTCTGTTTGCTGCACAGAGTTTTTGCATTTGCTGACTGTGCAGTGGCATAGTATCTGCTGGCACTTGCCTTCCCTCCTGGGTAAAATGTTTTGAGCATTGCTGCCATTGAAATTCCTGAAATGGAATGGATCAGTTCCAAGTAGCGTGATTGGTACAGGCACTACAAATTTATCAGTGAGACTAGGGTTTGCCCTTGGTCCTGAAAGAACTATTACTTAAGTCTTAAGCAATCTTTATCATTGTGTGAGAGCAAGAGGTCTATAGTATCCATTTTATGTCTTTATTACTACAATAAAAGACACAGAATGCAGTCTCATGTATGCAGAATGCATGATTTCAGCTATGTAGTAAAGCTTAGCAGGATGTTGTTAACAATAATGAAACAAAGTCAAATATGGATTTTATTTTTATGTTCATATTTGAGCAATTTAACATTGAGGGATTTATATGCATAGGATTAATCCTTATTATGTGAAAACTCATCTTAACAATGCTTAAAAAATCTATATTGAGATGCTTTCTTTTAGCACAAGATGGCACTTTAACTTCAGAGATCCAATGTAATCTCAATGAACTTTGTCATTGCAAATGGAAAACATGCAGTAGCTCATCCTTTGAAAACAGAAAATAGAGCTAGAAACAGGCAAAGAAAAGGAGAGAACAGTTTTGCAATAGAGATGTTTGCATTATGATGTAAGTGAGGATGGGTGGATGTGGGAGTGTGGGAATAATCCCTACAATAAGCTTTTGTTTAATAAGTTTGAAAATTAGAAGGTGAGTTGATGTTATTTTATACGTGAACAAAGAACATCTTTAGAAATAGTTTTTCATGTAGCTCCTCATCAATATCATATATTTGAATCATGTGTAAGATACTTCTTTGTGAATCAAAAAATCCTATTATTATCTTGGTGGGATACTAGCTAATCAGTTACTTATAATATTATCACTGTTGTTACTACTGCTATTGTCTTTGGGGGTGTGTGTGTATGTGTGTGCACATTTATTTTCTTGCATATAAAGAGTGACAGTTTTGGTCCCTAGCTGATTTCTTTGGGAGTTGACCACTCTCGTTTGCATGAATTGTAATGTGTCTGCATCCATGCACTCTGTCACTGGATATCTCCATTGTCTACTGCTATTTAGATAGCCTCTTGGGAAAGAGCATTGAGTGGTACTGAACTGAAGATTCATGAGCTTGTCAGAGTCACTCTTGCCCTTCTCACTTTCATACTTAGCTGAGAGTATTGTTAGCTCATGGTGTTCCTGGTCACTTCTCTTATTGAATGATTTCAGACATGATATATAGAATCTTTGGGACAAGTTTTTCTTATCTATATGCCTAGTAATGTCTATTATTACTAAACCATTTCAAAGAAGAGGAAGATAGGACAAAAAAGATTATATAATCTAATGTAATTGGAAGTTTTATAAAATATATGCAGATTTCACTTCATTGTTTTAAAGAACCCCACCAATGTTATAGACTCACAGATTAGAATTACTTGAGGGCATACAATAATCCACATTTCTTATTTATATAGTACATAAAGGTTAAATGAACATTTTCATAAATATTGAAGTATTAAAGACTATGTAATAAATGGAAATTTTACCTCTGCTTTCCTCAAAGTTGGTACAAAATTTCTGTCCTAACTTCTTCAGAAGAGTTATTTTTTTCTCTTTCATTTTTTAATTTATAGTTATTAGTACTCAATTGCAAGAACTGAATAGAAAAGGGCTTCGGTTATGGGATGATAGCTGATAACTCATGGACTCTGTCACAAAAAGGAAACTAGGCTTGGGTTTTCACACTCTGAATAAAGTCAGCAGCAACAGAAAAGGCACCCACCACAGCAGAGCACAGCACTGCTCAGTCAGGGTGGGAACAAGGAGCTGGCAGGGAAAGGCAGATCCCTTCACCACCTTGCTTGCTTGAATGTGATTCTCCCACATCACCCTCAGCATCTATAGTTCAGGAAGTCAGGTAGAGCTGATAAAACTTAAATCAGGGGATTGCATCTTAGCTACAAATGGATCAGGAGAGGAGAGTGTTTGTTTGCTTGTTTGTTTATCCATTTGGAAAAGTTGATCTACAATGTGTACTCTGTTATCAGATTAAAAGATGGTTCAAGAGATTTGGGGGCAAATGTGAATTATAGGTGGCTATAAATGGTTTTATTATTCTGTTGTTTCAGAAACTGAACTCAGGAATAGATGCTCAGCAATTTTAAGGTTTAGTCCTTATGAAGAATACCAGACCACACCTGAAGTTGCTAATATACTCAAAATTACAATTCTTTTTTAATATGTAAATTATTTGCATTGTTAAAATCACTTGGGAAATCTCAGAACTAACTAAGCTTATTTCTATGTATTAGAAATAATAATTTTAAAATGTGAAACTTCAGTTTCATTTTAGAAGCAATATGCTTATTATATATCCTTAAGGCTTGAAGAATTTTTGGAACCAGGGCTGATGCTTTAGCATCAGCAAAAACATAATAATCTAAAAGAGCAAGCCTCTTGCCAAAATTTGGAAGTATTTCAAAATGAAATTGTATTTTAAAGAAATAATAATTTAATCTGTTACTAATAGTATCTACTAATAATAGATTTTTACATAGAGAAAAAAAGAGTAATCTAAAGTTTCACAAATTTTTAATTCACTCATAAATATTACTTACCAATTTTGGATGATGATATGCAAATCTCAGGTTGCTTCAATCTTCTCTCACAATTGCTTTTACAATCCAGTAGAAGTGTGGTCACTGATGCCTTCCCTACCTTCTGGGCTTTGTCAAGTCACATTTCTACTACAAGATTTCAGTTTTCACTTCCTAGCTGCAAGGGAATCTTTATCTCTCAGTGGTGGTTTATATGAATACTACTATAAGGACCAGCTGGGAGGTGCTTCTTTGATAAGGTCAACAATCATATTTTCATAAACATTATAATATTCTGGGAAATACTCATTAATTTCCTATGTAGACATTTTTACCTCTGGTTATTTCTGAAACACTTGGATTTCATCATTAGCAGGAACTCACCATAGCATTTGGTATGTAAAAAGGAAATGTTCTAATTCATGAAGTTTGGGAGGATGTGAAGTGGTTCAGAATGGATAAAAGAGTCTGGTAGATTGGAACCAGAGACAGAGTGCTACCAGAAATCTTGTGTTTTTTTTTTTCTTATCTTTACTTGAATTTATTTTGTATGTAGCCTCTATCTGGATGGTATGTAATGATACTTCGATGATCCAACTTCCTTCATTATGATAAGGCATCTGAGAAAGGAAACACCTTATTCCCACAGGTGTGTTACCAATCTCAGAGAAGAATCTGATCAAACATCTGGGTTACTTTGTAATGAACTAGCTAAAAGTACCAGCAGTCTAGAACGTTAGAATTGCTGGACATACATCAGATGACCATCACCATACCCTGCAAAATGCATTGCTATGACTGACAACCACAGTAGGGCCACCAGAAATCGAGGAAATCTTCCCAAAAGAAAGGGCTACTGTTAAAAACATAAATGGTAAGACTTCTGCCCGACACTTTATTCTCATTCTCTGGAGTCCAATAAGTCTTCTCTTGGACTTTTATGCTTCAATATTTCCAGTAAATCCCAATTTTTATCAATCTGGAGCAACAAGCTTAATAGTGATTATGCATATTCTAGTGGTTATAAGCTTCTGTCTGTTCACTCAAAAAGTAGTTTAAAATTTTTCCCTAAGTACACTTAGGAATAGTTTATGAAGGCATAGAAAAACCATATGGGTGACAGTTATAGAACACAGAGTATATGAAAGAAAATATTGGAGGTGAATAATGTTCTGCTACTTCCTGCTACTTCTTTGTTATCTAAGTATCTGTAAATTTAAGGTCAATTTAGGAATAATAATTTTATCAATTTTCCCACAGAAATCACAAATTATGATGCCTCCTTATTATGCTTCCAAAACACAATTTTTAGGATCATATGCATAGATGGAGAAAATTAGCTTATAGAACTTTTTGTGACAAGTAGCTGCTTCTTCCTCCCACCTACATGAGACTGATCTAATGAAGCATTGATAATATTAATGCCCACATTGAATTTTAAAAATAGGTAAAGCATTTATTCATCTCCCTTCACACTACAAGTATGGTGAATACTTCTCATGGATGTATCTTATTGGGCTTAATATCCTATAATGCAGAAATGGTGGGATGGTGGAAGAAAATTTTCTTTTTTTAAAGAAAATTTACTAGTTGTCACTTTATTACTGTATATTTTCAGGTTTTAATAATTTTTCTGCATAAGAAAAATCTTATAAATTCAGGAATGAGGTTATCAGCACTATTATGATGAGGCCCTCCTTCATTGTGTGTGTGCTAGTGTGTTTTGTACACAACACATATGTGTTCACTACGTGGGAATTACAGAATCATGTGTGTGTGTGTGTGCGTGCGTGCGTGTTAGTTTGTTGTTATTGTCCATTAGAGACTATGAACTTGATGAAAGCAGGTGCTTTTTGTCAGATTCATAGACATGTGTTTGACTCAACTGTATGAAATTGCCAGTGTCAATTGCTTCTGATCTATGACACCAACAAGTTCATGTGGCTCACTGTTTTTTTAAATTTTTTTCTTGCTTCACACATAATATTTGTACATATTTGTGAAGTATTTTTATTTGTGTACATATGGGGTCACAGTGACTTTTATACTATAGTGTCCACTCATTAGGAAAGAAGTCATTTTAATAGATTGTTATTTACACTTTTAAAAAATGAAACAGGCTAGAGAAGAGAAAATTTCAGAGGGCTCATCATCTTGTAAAAAATATTGCTTTTTAAAACTTTTCTTAGTAGCACATATATATGTATCCTATCACTTAAGATTTTGAATTGGGTGCTTTAACAGAGAACAAACAGTGGTGTCTTAGATTTGATAGGCCACTTTCCCTTTCATGTAAGTCTGAGCTTGGTTGTCTGTCGCTGACAGCAGCTGTGTTCCATGTAGCTATAACATACACCCAGGTCCTTTATATTTGGTTGCTCTTCTACCATTTGGGTGTTGTCTTCATCCATTGGTTGAAACTGGTTTGCAGTCACTGCCACATTTTCATTCCACCTCAGTGGTTTCAGTGCATTGTCCAGTGGGCCCACTGTTTGTAGGTATCTGGTAAGAGTTCCAGGTGGCAATGGTAGGAAAGGCATGGCAGAGAACAGCAGCTTACTTTATGGATAGGGAGCAAAAAATCAAGAAGACTTTTTTGAACTAATCCTAGACAAGGTATTCTAGGACAACCATAAAACTCTGGGAATCTCTAAGAGTACAGTAACTCTTTGAGATCAGCAGAAAACAATGGTCACCCATTCATCAAGGGTCTGATTGGTTTCAGTGTTCATGTTAGCCTGAAAATTACAAATAGTCTCAGATTGTTCAAGATATGAAGC
>PVKS010038320.1:0-18000 GCA_004027875.1 Aplodontia rufa
GTGCAGTCCGGAGCCAGTGGGCACAATTTTTACATTTGTTTGTGTTTAAGAGAGGACTTACTATGATAAAACTACTTTTGTCACCAAAATATTGAAAACTAGTTGCTTTTTGGAAATCAGAAAAAATAATCTGAGAATAAATATATAAATGAATGAGTAGCTAGGAATTAAAAAAATTTTATTAAGGAGTTGTTATTGTATAAGCATAAATGAATAGAAAGTAACAATGTGAAATGTATTTGTTCTTAAACCAGAATCACCCCCACATCGCCCACTCCCCAGTCTCTTGATTCTCCTACATTTTGCTCTTCAAGGGGTATAAATGCTTAGATTATGAATTTTGCAGAATTAAATGACTGCATCAGTATTATTTGGAATCTCAGGGGGGTAAAGAGTATGCTACACTGTTGATTGTCTCCCTAGATCCCTCCCTGTCCCCCCTCTCTTTCCTTCCCTACCATATCTATGGTTGCCCTAGACTATGCGTTGCTACACCTTTGCGGGGTCTAATGCATGATTTTGACGACCTTTCACCCAAGCCTGGATTTTGCTCGGGAAGGATTTTTTTTATTTCTTTTTTAAAGAAGGGCGACAGTGAGAGAGAGACAGAGAGAATCAATTTTTATTTAGTTTTTCACGTGGCTTTCGTTGCTCTGAGACTTCGTTGTGTACATGGTGCTGGGGTTTGAACTCGTGTACTTGTGCCATGCCAGGCAAGCGTCGTAACCACTGAGCCACTGCTCCAGCCCTAGGATATTTTTTGATATAGAAAAAAGGCAGTTGACCTTCTAGAGAGCAAGAAATGGTAATAAAACCAGTACAATTAGGTAATTAAGATTGATAGCACTGCGAATATAATCAATAATGGAAAAGATCCAGAAATAGATGCAGGAGATATGTGGTCATCTCCACATCTAGTTGTTTCCCTGCCGCTGAAGTTGGAGAGGGATGAATTATTTAATGAATAGAGGACATGTTTCACATTGCAATTCTTCACCGTCTCTTATGAGAGAGCTCCTGCTTTTGAGGATGAGGGTAAAGGGGGATGGAAAGTGCCAGAAAAGAAGGCCTGCAGGTATTGAGGCCCAGGGAGGGAGAGGTGGGCAGGGGAGAGCTCTGCAGACAGAGCCCTGGGGTGATCTCAGCAGCCAACACAAACTTGAAAGTGCCCGGGCTGTGGTTAAGAAGTGAGAGAGGGGCCTGGAGCGGTGGCTCAGCGGTTACAGCGCTTGCCTGGCAAGCATGAGGACGCGAGTTCAAACCTCAGCACCACGTACCCGATGTCTTGGAGCAGTGAAGGCCACAGGAAAAACTAAAAATGAGATTGATTCTCTCTCTCACTCACTGTCTCTGTCTTTCTCGCTGCACAGAAGCAGGAGAAAAATGCCCTGCAAGGTAAGAGCGAAGGGAAGCTAATAATTTAGTGCATTCAGTTCTATAGCTAAGATTTTTTTTGAGGGGGGGACTTGATTTGGTGAAAAATCACAAATGTGTGTTTATTTACAAATGTGTAGGTGTAATTAATTTTATAAGGATTTTGAAAGGCAAAGTAAAATATTTTGTATGAATTACTTCGGAACGGGGCCAAGAAACCTAGACAGATGAACGCATGGACATTCAAGATTTAGTATCAAGAAGCAGCTGGTGGGCTGGGGTGGTGGCTCAGCGGTTGGAGCGCTTGCCTAGCATGCGCAAGGACCCTGGTTCAAACCCCAGCACTACATACACAACTAAGTGTAGGAGAAACAAAGGCCAGATGAAAAACTAAATAAAACTGATTCTCTCTGTCTCTTGGTGGGGCTGGAGCAGTGGCTCAACTGTTATGGCACTTGCCTGGCATGCAGGAGGACATGAGTTCAAACCCAACACCACATACACAGCTAAGTGTTGGAGCAACAAAAGCCACATGAAAAACTGAATAAAGTTAATTGATTCCCTCTTTCTCTCCCTCTCACTCTCTCTCTCTCTCTCAAAAAAAAAAAAAAAGGGACTGGTGCTCATCAGAGGGCATCAGACTTGGGGCCCTGGAGCAGTGAGGGTGTTGCTGAACCAATGAGAGGTGTGGCCGCACCTGGAGGCAAACTCGGGTACCTTGGAGGGAGCCCTGGGAGAGCTGAGGAGGAGCAGACGCTAGGCGCATGGAGTTTTATGGTTGAACAGCTGACTACACTGTGGTTATGCACGAGAGGATCTTCTGCGGCTGAGACTCCTCCGGGGAACCTCAGCCTCTGCGCCGCCCAGGTGTGTGTAACAGAAAGCAGGCAGCGATCAGACCTCCCTGCGCCCTTGCCTGTGACCCAAGCCCTGAATGCACTCTAGTTATGCGTCTCTTCTTACGCTCTTTGTTCCATCAGGGGACCTGGGGAGAACCCAAGCGTGGACCCTCAGGAAGGCGGGATCCGGGGTGGGAGGACGAGATTGCAGTGGGCTGACCCTGGGGCTTCCATTTCTGATGTCCCCTTCTCGGATTTTCTACCTCTGCAGCAGGGTTGGGGCTCTATGCCTCCGATCTTCAGGAGGCCTCCGCCAATCCTCAGAGGTCCAGGGGAAGCGGGTGGCTGTCTTCAACCTCGGTGGTGTTGAGCTCCCTCTGCTGGAGGGAGGCGCCTCCTTTGTCTTTGGAGAGCAGAAAGCAAGAGCAGTCAAGGAATGAGCTAAGGGCCAGCCCTCTGCTGGGGTCTGTAGGAGTCCCTCCCACCGGAGGGAGCTGGGCTCTACCTGGTCTCCATCCAGTGGCCAGCTCTCTCGCCCACTTTTGGCCTTCATGCCTCTCGGTCCCATGACTTTGCTATTGTCCTCCAGCTACCAGCCTCCCTGCCTCCCTTCTGTGCCCCACCAGGACCACTTGGTGGGTATTTCAACTCTTTCTAGTTCCCTCAACATCCTCAGGCCTATGTCCTGAATCTGTAGAACAACCCCCTCCCTAGCAGCCCTGCTAGCTGCAGCCCCTGCCCCGCAGTCTTAACCCAAAGGATGTGGACGCCCATCTTGCAGAATCACCTCTTGACCTCTTGCTGGATTGCTCCATGGTAATCCTCCCCAGGGGCCAGATCCTGAGGAATGAGAGTTCATGAACCCTCCCCAAAGCCTCCTGGCCCTGGCTGAGCTCTGTGAGACCAGAGCACCACTGCTCAAAGTGGCCGTGAACATGAGGGCAGCACACTCGTCCTCCTTTCTGTCCTCAGTTGTTATCCATCTGTCCCGGTGTCCTCCTTCCTCTGTGCCTCTTCTTGGCCCAACCTCCCACCCCCCAGCTCTGCATCTTTGCTTCATGATCAGTCATCTTCCCTGAAGCACATTGCCCAGCTCCTTAAACACGCACACACACAATCGGTCCTCCTTTCTAAGGACAGAGTTCATCCTTGGTCCTCTCTAGTGGAGTCTCCTCCATCTCAACTCGGGTGGAAGAAGGTTGAGCTTTTCCTCAGGCCTTAATGCTTCTTGGGTCCTCTAGGTACCAGTCAGCTTTACTTTACTGTAACAAAATACCAGAGGCAGCTAACTTACAGAGACAAAAGCCTTCAGTTCAGTTTTGGAGGTTCAAAGAGCAAGATCAGGAGGCTGCATTTGCTTGGCTTCTGGTGAGGGTGATAGAGGATGGCTCCTTGTGGCCAGAGCAGGAGTAGGAGCAAATGAAACTGGAGTAGGGAAAAGAGGGGGAGAGTGGCAGGGAGAGAGACAGTGTGGGGGGAGAGATGGAGTTGAGGGGGGGTGTCCCACAGTTGTCTTTGAAGGCACACACTCAGTGACCTGAGGACCTCCACTAGCCCCTCTTAGAGGTCCTCAGAACCTCCTGCCTCCTCCTCTGAGTAAATTTTAGTCGATGAGGTTTTTACATTGACTGGACTCATTTTCCACCTCCCATTTACTCTTTAATATATTTAAGCCCTGCATAGACCACAAAATGACCTTTCTGCTATTAAATCCAGGGGCATTTCCCATCTTTCTTTTTCCTGAGCTTTTATAGGTGTTTGGTACCACTGATTTCTCAGATTTTTTAAATTTTAAAGAAGTTTTTTTTTAAGGAGAGAGAATCAATTTTATTTATTTATTTTCATCTGATTTTTGTTTCTCCAGCACTTAATTGTGTACATGGTGCTAGGGTTTGAACCCTGCCCCTTGAGCATGCGGGGCAAGTGCTCAACTGCTGAGCCACTGCTCCAGCCCTGATTTCTCAGTTTTTTTTTTTAAATTTCTTGTCATTTTTATTTCCTTCCTGTCTCCCTACAGATTGTTCAGTATTCTCTGCAGCCTTTCCTCCAGTATCTGGGTTTCACCTTTCTCTACTCTCACCTTCTGTCCATGTGCTATTGGCTGTCCAAGCAAACCCAGACACCCCGGTTCCTCACCTGCGTGCTTTAGGGCACCTGAAACATAAATCAAATGCGCAACTTTGCCTTCCTTCCCTCGCATTTCTGTTTCATAAGATTGAGGCCATAGGGCTTTTAATTATTCCAGACCGAAGCCAGTGGCCACCCTCAGTTTCTAGTTCAACCGCTCCGTGAAACTGTCTCCACCGTCCGTCAATTCTCCCAAACCTACAGCCTTCTGCCTCTCGCTGCTTTAGTTAGCTTTTTTTTTCCTGCTGTGACCCAAGGACCTAAGAAGAACAATTCTAGGAGGAAAAGTTTATTTAGGGGTTCATGGATTCAGAGGGGGCAGTCCATAGAAGGCTGGTTCCATTCCTCGGGGCTGGAGGTGAGGCTGAACATCACGGCTCCAGGGAGCAGAGAGAGACTCCAGGCCAGACGCAAAGTCTATACCCGAAGGCCGTCGCCAGTGACCACCTCCTCCAGCCACACCCCACCACCTCAGTTGCCATCACCTAAGCCGTAAACAGTCCTGCTATCTTCCTCTCCTTTCCCCTTTGCATTCAATCCCAGCTGCAATTATTACTTTCCTAGATAATGGAAGAGTCGAACAGCTTTATTGCATTCATTCATTCTTATTTGTTTCATTGAATTTTTCTTAGTTTAAGTATAAAGACAAAAATTCATGCAAATTTGGATGCATAGTACAATGGGTTTTCTAGATACCTACACCCATGTCACCAGCAGCCCAGTTAATGGAGAATATGCTCATCACCAGCTAGTTCCTTGTGCTCCATGACAACCCGGGACGCAGCCTGGGGCAGCCAGACTTCCGACGGTGAGCACCACGGCTTGGCTTTGCCTGTTCTAGAATTCCATATACGCTAGTGACAGAAGACCTTCTCTTGTGGATCCAGCTTCTTGGGCTCTGTGTGGGCGTCATGAGATTCACCCGTGGTGGAGGATATGGCGGAGCCGGGATCCTCTACCGTGTGAACATACCGGTTTGTCTATCTGCGACCAGCGGATGAGGACTGGATTGTTGCTTGTTCTGGCTCCCAAGAATCAAGCCACCGTGCGTTCCTGCGCAGCCCTTCGTGGACATGTGACCGCGTACATTCTAGGTGGAGATAGTTGGGAGTAGAATTCTTGGGACATGCTGTAGGTGTACGGTGGATTTTTTACAAAATTGTCCAACTATTTTCCAAAGCGGCTGCGCCAATGTCACGCTCTCTGTCAACGTGTCCACATCCTGCTCAACACTTGGAGTCGTTAGACTTTACATTTCAGGTATTTGTCAGCCACTCAGCCATCTTTGGTTAAACGGCTGCCCCGGGCTTTACACAGCAACTGGAAACCACACTTGGTCCACCATTCTTGTATCCATGGGTTTCACCAACCACAGATAAAATAATTTGAAAAATATTTGTTTCTGTATTGAACATGTACAATTTTTTCTATCATTGTTTCTTTTCTTTCTTTTTCTTTTTTCTTCTTTTTCTTTTTGGTACCAGGGATTGAACCCAAGTGTGCTTAAACCACTGAGCCACATCCCAGCCCTTTTTATTTTTATTTGGAGACAGGGTCTTGCTAAGCTGCTTTGGTCCTTGCTAAGTTGCTGAGGCTGGCTTTGAACTCGCGATCCTCCCGCCTCAGCCTCCTGAGTCACTGGGACCACAGGCTTGCACCAACTCTCCAGCTTTTTGTTATTTCTTAAACAATATGGTATAGCAACTATCTCATGTGCCATTTACCTCTTATTAGGTATGTTAAGTTATTCAGAGGTGATTTAAAGTTTATGGGAATATGTGTGAGTAGATTATATATGATACCATTTTACCAATCCCCCGGAAGACACCCAAGAATGACTGTGTTCCTCATTCTTCTCTCTATTCTTCATCTCCTCTCAGGATCTGGCTCACACTAGGTCCTCATGATCATTCTGGACTTAATTGAGTTAAATGCCATCTCATTTAAGGGCCAGATGTGTGTGTTCCCTCATCTCCATTTCAAAAGAATTGGCAAGACCTGGGCTTAGCTGCTGGGGAAGGGAGGAAGCAAAGGTGGCCTGTTCTCAGATTTCCTTGGCATCTTTCCTCCTCCTCGCCCTCTTCCCTTGCGACTTCATGTTTTGATTGTTTTCCCCCAACCAGGAGCATCTGATTGCTTTGAAAAGCAGAACGTGTCCAAGAATATTTGGATGGAACCACATGTTATAGCTTGGATCTGGAATGCCCCCAAAGCTCCTGTGTCAAAGGTGTGGTCCCACGGGGGTGGTGCTGTAGGAAGTGAGGGCCTAGTTAGAGGAAGAAGGCGGGGAGCAGGGTGTGTCCCGGAAGGGTTCCTCTTTCCCCAGCACCGTCCCCACTTCCCGGGTGCCAGGAGGTGAGCAGCTTTACCATGGACCCCTAGTCGTGGTCTTCTCCTTACAACCCGCCTGCGGTGGTAGGGGCAGGAGACTACGGACTCCAACCCCTGACACTGTGGGCCAAAATAAACATTTCCTCCATTTTTCTCAGGCATGGTGTGCTGGTAATGGAAAGCTGACAGAAGGGCCGTGGTGGGCAGGACAAGGACCTCCCTGCAGCCTGGAGGAAAAGCCACAGCCCTGGTGCACCCTGGGGTTTGCACTCAAGCACAGAATGAAGGTGGTGTTCTAAAATTAGAAGGTCAAAAAGAGGGGCGGCAGAGAGACCACAGCAGAGGGGTTCCTGGGAGGAAACCAGGAGACCCTGCGCTGATGGGACAGCACCTGAGAGCATCATCATAATGCTGTTATGATGATGAGCACCAGGTAAGCAGACCCGGTAAGACTTAGTCATTCCTTATAAAAGACAGCCTTCCGGAAGAATGACATAGTATGCCAAGCAGATGCACCGAGACAGAAACAGACAAAAATGGACAGCCTGGCCCCAGAACATCTGGGAAGGCTCAGACTATTACAAGAAATAACTAAGTCCTACTGAATTGCAAGGGGAGCCCGAGACGACAGGGTTGGAGCGTGGGCTTTGCAGCCAGGCTGCGTGGATATGTGACATGTGCCCTAGCTTAGCCATGTCCTGGCTGGGTGTGTGGACTAGTCATGGACACTCTCTGTGCCTCAGTTTCCTCCTTTGAAGGACAGGAACAGTAATAGTGCACACCATGTGGTTGTTGTGAGGCTTGAACTAGGACCAGTGCCAGCCCGGGAAGTGCCTGGCAGGAGCTGTTTATTGTACCCCAGGCACCATCAGCTTTTTCTTCTTGGCTCTCTTGTATCAACAATCAGCCTGACTCTGTAGATGCTTTCTGTTTTATCTTCTATGCTTACTTTATTTTACATGCATCTATTAGCTCCTTAAGGACAGAGACCATTTTATACCCCATCCCGCAGCATTTAGCATAATTTCTTACACAAACAGGTCCTGAATAAACGTCATCAGGCCTATGTCATAAAGCTGACCGGGCAGTATTTAAAGACAGAATTACTGGAGCTTGACTGATCTGGGTTAGATACCAGCTCCAGATCTGCCCCTTGCTAGCTGTGTGCACTTGAGCAAGTGACCTAAATAAACATCCTGCGTCCCAGCTTCCTTCTCAGGAATATTGGAGATTGCCAATATTTCCCCTTTTGTAAGTTTGTAGTGAGGACTGAGCCAATTTGATGACCGGCCCACGATCATCAATACAAGTGCTCAGCTATTATTGTTTGCTTTTGTGCAGGTACCGGTCTCATTGCCCTTAGCAGATCGTAGGCTTGTTGGAGTGAATAGCCTTCAGCTGCCGGTGGCTACCGAGGTGGTAGTTCATTTTTCACCTGTTCCAATGGGAGGCTCTCCTGTGTATGCCTTTTCTAAGTGGCAGCAGTGACCCTGCTCTATTCCTTTCTCAGAAGTAGAGTCCTCAACACGCGGCCTACATGTGTTGCAGAAGAGGAAGAGGGAGGTGAACTCCAGGACCAGCCTGGAAATTGACATAATTTTTGTTCATTCCATTAGCCAGAATTAATCTCAGGGACCACCTGCGTGCAAGTGGCCTCTTGCAGGGAGAGGGTGGATCTCCAAAGGAAAACTGGGAAGCTAGGCTTGGAAGACAAGTGGGCGCCCTGCTGGGAAAGGCTGCTGTTGCCCACACTCTTAGTGTAACATGCGATCCACGTCCCTCTACTGGATGATGACCTTATCACTTTCATCTTAAGAGAAATGGGGGGCTGGAGTGGTGGATCAGTGGTTGAGGTGCTTGCCTGGCATGCTTGAGTACGTGAGTTTGAACCCCAGCACCATGTATACAACAAACTTTCAGAGCAACGAAAGCCGCATGAAAAACTAAATAAAATTGATTCTGTCTCTCTCTCCCACTGACCCTCTCTCTTAAAAAAAAAACAAAAGAGAGAGAGAAACGGGTGCTCAGAGAGGCACAGCTGTTCCTGCTGGCTCACACAGGCTCCAGCCACATCTCAGCGTTCCCAGGCACCGTCTCAGCTCTGGACATGACCCTTCCCTGCTCATCCCTCAGTCTCCCTTCCCTGGGTGCCGACTTTGGAGGGAGGAAATGGCAGTAGGGTGTGTGTACTTACCCCTGGAATCTCTCTCTGACCACTTGTGTAGAGGCGGCCCTCCAACAAACCCTGGTGTCTCCGGGCACCTCCAAGATAGTGGAAAATGGATCAAATGAGGTCTCAGTCTACAGCGGAAGGCAGACTGGTGAGCAGGTGATCATGACCGGTGTTGGGACAAAGTAATAAACCCCAAGATACACAAGCAGGAAGATGTAACTGCTGGGAAGATTTCACAAAGAATTTGTAAGTCTTAAAAAATGAAAACAGAGGGGCTGGAGTGGTAGCTTGGTTGTTACGGTGCTTGCCCAGCATGTGAGAGTACATGGGTTCAAACCCCAGCACCCATGTGCATGGCTAAGTGTCAGAGCAACGAAGGCCATGTGAAGAACTCAATAAAAATTGATTCTCTCTCTCTCTCTGTGTCACTGTCCTTCTCTCTTTAAAAAAAAAATGAAAACAGAATTTAAAAAAAAAGGTGAAGCGTGGTGCTGCACAGCAGCCGCCCACAGGCTGGTTCCGTGTGGATCTCAGGCCCAGTTCATCTCCAAGGGCACTGACCTGATCTTTGCACTGGGGGTTTTATGTAAACTATTTTGGGACCAAGTTGACCAGATGTCCCATTTCTCTGGTCCTGCTCTTTATGCCCCCCAGTTTTATTTTTAGTGACTCATTTGCAAACCTGGAATGGGGCACTTACTGAGATGTCATAATGTCCACAAAGGATCACTCCATTGGAAGTTCTACTGTTTTTTCCCAAATTATCCATCATCTCTATACCCTGTCCCCCTCCTGCATGCACCTGCCAGCCGCTCCAGAACGGGCATCTTGTCTTTCAGGTTCTTAGAAAAATCGTCCTTTGCTCGGTTGCCTTTAAATCCATCATGCCTTTCCACAAAGGTCTTGTCTTCTCCCTCCTGGGTGACAGATCTAAGACCTAAGGACCATCTTGGTTCAAAGTCTCCTTGGGGAATTTGAAACCAGCTTTGAGTAGCCTCCGGCAGGTCGCACACCTGTCCACTGGAAGGCAGCAGCGTAGGAGCTGTGCTAGAGCACCCGTGGGGGACCCTGCAGAGGAGCAGGCAGCAACCACTGCCGTAGCTCCTGGGTCCTAAACCAACACCCAGCCTACCACATAGGGCCGTGCGCTGGCGTCCTGTGTGGAGACCAAAGTGACCCCCAGCTTAGAGAGTTGTGCAAGCCATGGAGTGCGTGTGTAGATTGGACAAGTCTCTAAACAAGGTGACCACTCGTAGCCAGAGTCTCAGATGGCCCATTCAGGAAGAAGGCCTCCTGTTAGAGGGGACCTGCTTTCTAACAGGCTTGACAGTGTCATCCACTGGCCAGGCGGACACAGTAACAAGCATGCTCTTCGTTTCTCTTGCAGCCTGTTTTAGTGCTTCATATTGATGATCTGGAGTCGAGTTCCCCAGCCCCCAACATGTCCCCCGGAAGTCACCAGTGACCAGCTTCACCTTGTTCTCTCCTGCCACCGACTCTGCTCCCAAGTCCACCGTGAGTACCTTAGGACCCCCAATGCACAGGGGAGTGAGGTTAGGCAGTGTCACTTGGGGTACCCAGAAAGCGTGGCCTTTGCACTGCTGAGAGCTGTGTGTCAGAGGGCTGCACCGCTTTCACTGGCATGAGTGGGTCAAAGGCTGGGGCACCTGACACACTAAGCGCTTCTGCACCGCTGAGGCAAATGTCTCCTTAGGAGTCGCAGCCTTGTCGAACGAAACGTGGGCCAAGTAACATTTTTCAAAAAACTATTTAGAAACAAAAGTCATAAGCAGGTGTTCGAGGTAGCTGTGTCCAAAAGATCTATGAACAAGAACAATAAGAAGAGGAAAAGTTTATTTGGGGGCTCACAGTTTCAGAGGTCTCCGTGCATTGAAGGTTGGCTGCATTTCTTGGGGCTCAAGGGAGGCAGAGCATCTTGGAGGAAGAGTGAGACAGAGGAAATCAGCTGGGGACATGGGACAGGAAGCAGAGAACCCCAAACAAGGACAAAATATATTCCCCCAAGGCATGTCCCCAGAGACCCACCTCCCCCAGGTGACCCCTACCAGCCTACGGTTGCATCTAGCTAATCCCTGTCCAGGGATCAATGTGCTGATCAGGCTAAGGCTCTCATAACCCAATCATCTCTCTAAACCTTCCCACATTGGCTCACACATGGGCTTTCAGGGGACGCCTAATATCTAAACCATAGCAGTAGTAAATGTAAAAAAATATAAAAATCAAAACACAAAGAAGGAAGCACATTTTTGGTGTATTTGTCTTCACATTTATTCCCCCAAGCGATGGCATTTTGTGTGGACTGTACAGGGATATTTTTAGTAATATCACTATTAATGACTAGTTAACTAACTTATTTGACCAGTTCCTGAATCTTAGGCAGTGATGTTGGTTTTCATTTTTTTTCTATAATAACTAATTTTCCACATTTCCCTAAAAGCCTTCATATTCATTCATAACTATATCTTTGACAGTCTGTGTTAGAACCTGAGTTCTTAGGTAAAAGGTACATCCATTATAAGTATTTTTTTTAATAGAGAGAGAGAGAGAAAGAGAGGATTAATTTTATTTAGTTTTTCATGTGGCTTTTGTTGCTCTGACACTTCATTGTATATGTGGCTGGAGTTTAAACCCGCATACTCCCACATGCCAGGCAAATGCTGTGACTGCTGAGCCACTGCTGAGCCACCGCTCCAGCCCCAATTGTCAATCTTTGATGTGTCTTGTTGAAAAATCTTCAGGAAGTGTGTTATTATACTCATTTCCTCACCAACACTGACTATAACTTTTAAATAATATTTGCCAATTTGAGAGGTAAGAATATTCTGTCCCTGTGACTTATATTTATTTGTTTCTGTTTCTCACCTTTGTTAGTCACTTCTGCTAATACCTGGTGAACTGTATTTTCGTGTCATCTGTCCATTTAACATTTTGGAAATTGCTTCTCCTTCAGCTATGTGAGCTCTTGGTGTGTGGGTTACGTTTTTCCTTTTTCTGTAATGCGTGTCCAAATGTTTCCCCAATTTGTCATTTGGTTTTTAAAAACTTTCTAATGCATCTTAATATTTAATAGCTTCATTGAAGTACTGTTGATATAGGATAAACTATGTATGAAGTAAACTGTTGAGTGTTTTTACAGAGGTATGCTTTTATGAAGCCCCCAAGTGTTTCCTGGTGGCTGCTATTTAATTCCACCCCCACTGCAGCCTGTTGCCCACCCCCATTCCAGGCAATGATTGATTTGCTTTCTGTCATTATTAATTAATTTGAATTTTTGAACCAAAGGGTGCTCAACCACTGAGTCACCTCCCCAGTCCTTTTTAATTTTTTTTTTTTTTAATTTTGAGACAGGATCTTGCTAAGTTGCTTAGCAACTCAAGTTCTACAAAATGGGAGTCTGGAGGGTTGTGTTGGAACACACCCTATAGGTTAAAAAACCTGTTTTGTTTACTTAATTGATCATTTTGATTTTAACACCAATTTTCATATAATCCTTACTAATACAATCTCTTAGAAGTAAATAATTTGGAACACATTTTAAGAAATATCTAGTAGATAAATCTTTGGCTGCTGTATTAGATACTCTTGATCATTTAGGAAAGTATTTTTAAATTTCTACTTCAGTAAGAATTTTTTTAAAAGAAAAGATACAAGAGTGTAACAAATCTTATTGAGATTACCATGTTTTCTTTTTTGATCTATGGGAGTAGCAAATCGTATAATTGGATGTTACTTTCCAATGTAAAGCTGATATTAACTCATTTAGACTTTTGTTTAGAACGTCAGATCAATATTTACACTTGAGCTATGCCTCAGATTTGTTTAACGTGTATTCTAGTTTTGCCAGGTTTTGACATTTAGAGCTACGGCAGCTTGTTAATTTAATTGGGATTGTTTCCATTGGTTTCTGTCCTGCAGAATAGTTTACATAGCATGTGAATTGTCTATTTGAAAGTTTAAAAAGACTTACCCATAAAACTGTCTGAGCCTTGAGCTATAACTAGGTTATAAATATGTGCAATTAAGGGAATATTTGATTTATTTTACAAGTGAAGATTGGAGGAGGGTTCCACGCTTGACATATTGAAGAAGAGGTCTTTTTGCAATAATAGAGTCTCTTGACACTATAAGAAAACATGGGCTTCCTCTGTTCTCTGACTTAGGGTTCCCTTCACCAGCGAAATAAACACAGCTTTGACCAGCTGTAGCTTCATGTACAGAGTTTCTGTTTGAGATAATGAAAAATTTTGGAAATGGCTAGTGGACATGCTCATATAACATTGTTAATGTCTGTAGTGCCACTGAACTCTACACTAAAATGATAAATTTTATTATATATATAATTATATACATATATATTGGAATAAATGAAAAGTAGCTAGAGAAGGAAAAACCACAGAGATGGTAAAAAGAGCAGTGATTGGCAGAGGGTGAGAAGGACAAATAAGTGGAACATGAGGGATTTTTAGGGTGGCAAAATTATTCCTTATGATAACGTATTGGTAGATATATGACATCATAATTTGTCAAAACCATAGAGCTATAAAACATAAAGAATGAATCCTAAAATAAACTATGAGCTTCAGTTAATAAAAATGTATCAATACTGATTTGTGACTTGAAATAAATATACTGCACAATCACAAGATGTTAATAAGAGAAATGGGGGAGGGGGACAAAGGAGGTATGTGGAATATGGTTACTTTCTCATTATTTTTTTCTGCAAACCTAAAACTGCTTTAAAAAGTAAAGTCTACTATTTTTTTTTAAATAAAAAGAACAGATAAAAGAAACAAGCACAAAGGACAAATACAGGTATGACAGCTGATGTCTCCCCTGAAACAATGCAAGTCAGAGGACAGTGGAGGAAAATACTGAAAGAAAAAAAATCGTCAACTAAAAATTTTACCAAGTGCAATAGCTTTCAAAAATGAAGATAAAAGTAAAACCTTTCTCAGACATTAAAAGCTGAAGGAATGGGTCACCAGCAGTCCCACACTACAGGAAACATTAGAGGAAATCTTCTAAGCAGAAAGAACATGGTACCAGATGGAAATCTAGACACAAAGTAAATGGGGAACAATGGAAATAGGAGCTATGTGGGTAAATACAAAGGTCTCTGGGTGCTGCCAAGTCCTGAGCATTGGGGTAGGAGGATTCTGCAATGCTAAACAGGTAGATGTTTAGCCTTTGCAGATTCTTTGGTGAATAGCATTTGGTTATCTTGATGTTGCCAAATCATTTACATCATTCTGCCACTATAACAGGCCCTTTTGCTTTCATAATCCAAGTTTTTTGGGCAGGTGTCACCTCTTCCATATTCCAGCAACTGATGCTCACATTATCTAGAACTGATGCTTTTATTCTCATATTTCATCTGTCTTTGCATATCAGAAAAAGATGAAACATGAGTATAATATCCAAATATTTAAAAAATGATCAGAGTGTGGGTGAGCTGCAGGGAAATAATTCAAGTTTCAGGTCCCTTGATTAAAGTAGGTGACCTGTGCACTTTCTCTTCAAATTTATTCTTGTTCTTGTTTTGAATTTCTTTTTTTAAAATTTCTTTTTTTTAAATTTTTATTTGATAAACATGATCTTACAACTAGTAGGAGTTCATCATCAAATAATCAAGAACAAAAGTGTAATGACAGAACAAGCCAATACTGGTGCCAGGCTATGGTTTCCCCCCTTTGGGTTCCCCATGGTTCCATGTTTTACTTTACTTAACCCCCAAGTAAATTGGACTTCTCGTGGAAGTCAGAGGTTCCTCTCAGATTAGATTCCCCCATACTACCTCCCTCTGGTCACCTTGATGTCCTTCCTATTCCCTTTCCCCCACCCTACAACCTCCCTACACCCCTCAGAAATCTAAGCACAGTTCCCCATGATCATGTAAGAATTCATACATGTTGAGGTAATTGTTAGGTTAGCCATCTAATGTACTGTTTCTGCTTAAATTCTAGCTTCCACAAATGAGAGAAAACATTCGGCCCTTGAGTTTCTGAGTTTGGGATACTTCATTCAGCAATTTTTTTTCCATCTCCATCCATTTGGCTGCAAATGCCAAAATATCATTTTCTCTAATAGCCAAGTAGTATTCCATTGTATATATGTACCACAGTTTTTGGATAAATTCATCAAGTGAGGGGCATCTTGTTTGGTTCCATAATTTAGCTATAGTAAACTGAGCTGCTATAAACATTGATGAAGCTGTATCTGTGTAGTATGCCAATTCTAGCTCTTTTGGGAAGATACCCAGGAGTGGGATAGCTGGGTCAAAAGGCGGTTCCAGCCTTAATTTTTTGAGGAGTCTCTACACTACTTTCCAGAGTGGCTGTACCAGTTTGCAGTCCCACTAGCAATGTAACAATGTTACTCTTTTCCCACAGCCCCTCAAGCACCTGTCATTGTTTGTATTCTTCATTTTTGCCACTCTGACTGGAGTGAGGTGAAATCTCAGTGAAGTTTTGATTTGCATTTCTCTTACTGCTAGTGACATAGAGCATTTTCTCATATGTTTATGGGCTTTTTGGACTTCCTCCATTGAGAAGCTTCTTTTTAGTTCCATAGCCCATTTATTAATTGGGTTATTTGTGATTTTGGTATTTAATTTTTTGAGTTTTTTGTATATTCTGGATATTAGCCCTCTGTCCGAGGTGTAGCAGGCAAAAATTTTCTCCCGTTCTGTAGGTTCTCTCTTGAGGCACTTGACTAAGTCCTTAGCTGTGCAAAAGCTTTTTAGTTTAGTTGCATCCCATGCATTTATTCTTGACTTTACTGCTTGCACCATGGGAGTCCTGTTAAGGAAGGCTGTGCCAACCTCTATGACATGTAATGTTGATCCTACTTCTTTTTCAAGCAATTGTAGGGTTGCTGGTTTAATATCCAGATCCTTGAACCATTTTGATTTAATTTTTGTTCAGGGTGAAAGGTAAATCCAATTTCAGTTGTCTACATATGGCTGTCCAATTTGTCCAACACCGTTTGTTAAACAGGCTATCATTCTTCCACACTATGCTTTGTACCCTTTATCAAATATCAGATAGTTAAAGTTATGAGGGTTCATCTCAGAATCCTGTATTCTATTCCATTGGTCTTCCATTCTATTTTGGTACCAATACCAAGCTGTTTTTGTTACTATAGCCTTGTAGTATAATTTCAGGTCAGGAATTGAGATGCCTCCTGCCTCCTCCTTCTTGCTGAGTAATGTTTTGGCCATTCTGGGTCTTCTTTTATTCCATATAAATTTGAATATCACTTTTTCTATATCCATGGAGAATGACGTTGGTAACTTGATAGGGATTGCATTAAATCTGTATAGGGCTTTGGGTAAAATGGCCATTTCGATGATATTGACTCTACCTAACCATGAACATGGAATGTTTTTCCATCTACTCAGATCTCCCATAATTTCTTTTTTTAAAGTTCAATAATTTTCATTGTATAGGAACTTGACATCCTTTGTGAGATTTATGGCTAAGTATTTTATTTTTTTGGAGGACATTGTGAAAGGGACATATTTCCTATTTTCTTCTTCAGTGTCCTTGTTGCTGGAGTGTAGGAAAGCTAATGATTTATTGGTGTTAATCTTATAGCTAGCCACTTTGCTGAAGTCATTTATAAGCTCCAGAAGTCTTCTGGTTGAGCTTATAGGGTTTTCTAGGTAGAGGATCATATCATCTGCAAATAGAGACAACTTGACTTCTTTTCCTATTCAAATTCCTTTGATTTCCTTCTCTTGTCTGATAGCTCTGGCAAGAAATTCAAGAACTATATTGAATAAAAGAGGTGAAAGTGGACACAGCCTTGTCTTGTTCCTGAATTAAGAGGAAATGCTTTCAGTTTTTTGCCATTGAATATAATGTTTGCTATGGGTCTGTCATAAATGGATCTTACATAGTTAAAATATCTTCCCTTGGTCCCTATCCTCTCCAGGGTTTTGAGCATAAAAGGATGCTGAATTTTATCAAAGGCCTTTTCTGCATCGATTGAGATAATTATATGATTTTTATTTTTAATTCTATATAAGTGGTGAATTACATTTATTAATTTGTGAATGTTGAACCAGCCCTGTTTTCCAGGAATGAAGCCCACTATATCATGATGTATTATCTTTTTAATGCACTTTTGGATCCAATTAGCTATACTTTTATTAAGGATTTTTACATCTATGTTCATCAGGGAAATTAGTGTATAGTTTTCTTTTCTTGATGAGTCTTTGTTAGATTTTGGTATGAGAGTTATATTTGCTTCATAAAAAGTGTTTGGTAGTGCTCTGACCCTTTCAATTTCATTGAGAAGCTTATAGAGGATCGGTGTTAATTTTTCTGTAACCATTTGGTAGAACTCTGCCATGAATCCATCAGGTCCAGCACTTTTCTTTTTTTGAATGCCTTTGAATGCTGCTTTGATTTCAGAACCTGAGATGGGTTGGTTTAGATTTTCAATGTCTTCCAGTGTTAATCTGGGGGGTGTCATATGTGGCCAAGTATCTGTTCATATCTTCCAGATTATCAAACTTGGCAGAGTATAAATTTTCAAAATAAGATCTGATAATCTCCTGGATTTTGGTTGAGTCTGTGGTGACATCTCCATTTTCATCTTTGATTTTATTGATTTGCTTCATTTCCTTTTTGGTGAGGTTGGCAAGGGGTCTGTTGATCTTATTTATTTTTTCAAAGAACCAACTCTGTTTTATTGATACTTCATATTTTTTTTTGTTCTCAATTTCATTGATTTCTGATTTTAGTTATTTCCTGTCTTCTATTAACTTTTGGATTGGATTGTTCCTCTTTTTGCAGGAGTTTGAGTTGGAGCATAAGACTATTTATTTGGGCTCTTTCCAGATTTTTGATGTATTGACTCAGAGCTATAAATTTACCTCTTAAGTATGCTTTCAGACTATCCCAGAGGTTTCGATATGTCATTTCATCATTCTCATTCATTTCCAAGAATTTCTTGATTACTGTTTCATTTGGTCTTTTGTTTAAAAGGGTATTATTCAATTTCCAAGTATTAGAGTAGCTTTTGTTTCTGTTTTTGTTGTTGTTGTTGTTGATTGCTAAAACCATGGCATTGTGATCTGACAGGATACATGGGATTATATCCACTTTCTTGAATTTGTTAAGGTTAGCT
>PVKS010038321.1:0-17996 GCA_004027875.1 Aplodontia rufa
TCAAGTTGGAGTCTGAGTCTCAGCAATCACACTTGTGTGCCTGCCTTGTGAATAACATGGCAGGTGTTTAATAAGTGTTCATTGAAAGAACTCCCTCAGGAAAACAGACTTGGTAGGAAGTGGTACTCTAGGGCAGTATGAAATTCTAGTCACCAGATCATTCCTAGAATAATTTAAGCGACATTTGCCACCACTGGTGCTGAGCAAACTACCCACACAAAGCTTTACAGTTAAGGATCTGTCAGTTCTATTGATATTCTTGCTCTAGAGAATATTAACTATTCTCTAAGTTAAATAAGTAAATTATTCTATAAGTGATATTCTTATTCATAGGAGATATGATTTTACTCTAAATTGGTTCAATGAGATGATAGTGATATGAAGGCCTCTTAAGAAAATCTGTGAAATGAACTAGAAACGCATGCTACAGTTTAGACGCAGCCTAGCAGGATATCATCTGCTGATAATCTAGTACCTTTCAGATTATCACCTGAAAATGTAAAACATGGTTCCAAATGCCTACATAACCAGTCTCACTTTTAGCACTGAAATATGAAAGTGAATGCTTAAAAGTATTTCAAAGATGAGTAGAGATAAAAGTAAACAATATACTACTTAAAGAGGCTATAGTTGCTGTTAGCTGTTCATTCTGTTAATGAAAGAAAAATAGTAGTCAAACAAAAGCATTTTCCATATATATTATGCCCTACCAAGGACAGTTATCATTACTGTTATTTTGTTATAAAGCGTTGAAACACTTTAGACATATTCATTCAGTGTGATTTCTGAGTCTTCGATATGAAACTCTCCATTTAAACCTGTTGCTGTCATTTCAAACATGAATAAGCTTACTGTTTATCTCCTTCTCTCCCTCATAATTAATAAGAACTTTTGGAAAAGTAAGAAACTCTTGCTTTCTAAATTGTCTGGGTTGATTCTGTTCTCCAGAAGATTGGCTTTGAAAATTTTTTCTTTTATATTTATGTAGGTGGTAATCTGTATAATTTTATGTGAAGAGTATGTGAAGAATCCAATGATGTTTCTTTTAGACTATTTGAATTATTTACTGAGTTATGCTTTAAATTAAAATAGGTTAAAAATAAATCAGAATCACCCTTTTTTCTGTATTTCTATTTTCATCTTTGAATTTTACTCTTCTTTGTGTGAATTGCTTTTTCCGCTCCTTGTTAGATCATGAGCTACAGTCCAACGCCTTCAGAACGCCTCACAGAACAATAATTCTGTAAGATGCCTCTTAAAAGATGGTCAAGGAAATGAGGGAAAGAAGGCTGTTTCTTATATCCTAATAGTGTTAGAAGAACAGGAGCATATTAAAATCTCTGCAATTAAGAAACAGAAATCCTTGTTTATATTTATTCTAAGAGGGGTAAAAAGCCAATTATGTCTATACCAGCAATTCCAAACTTATTTGACCACAGCACACTTTTTTGTACATGATATATAAACATCCAAGAGGATTTCCATGAGAAAAGCTGATATAATGGGAAAAGTTATGGCCCCAGAAACACGTTCTATCATCACCTAATTCTGTGAGCTTGAGAAGCTCACTTACCCTGCTTGGGGCCTAGATTTTGCAGCATCTATACATCAAAATGTGAACTTTTCCATATCACTCAACAATTCCACTCCTCAGTATTTATTCAAAGGACCTGAAATCAGCATACTACTGTAGCAATACATGCATTCCAATGTTTACAGGAGCACAATCCACAGTGGTTAAGTTATGGAAACAACTTAAGTTCCATGAACAGATGAACAGATAAATAAAATGTGGTGTATTTACACAGTGGAGTTCTTCTCAGCCATTAAAAAGAATGAAATCATCTCATTTGCTGGTAAATGGATGAGAGCGGAGAACAAACGTCATGCTGAGTGAAGTAATCCAGACTTAGAAAGTCAAGGGTTGAATGTTTTCTCTCATATGTGGAAGCTAGGAAAAAAAAAGGAATTTAAACAGGGGAAGGGCAGATCTCATGAACACAGGAGGAGATCAGTAGAGTTGAGGTAGGAGATCAAGGTGAAATGAGAAAGTAAGGGAAAAGGGAAGAACAGAGAAACCGAAGCAACCAAACTGTGCTATATACATGTAATAATATATACCATAATGAATCCTGCTTGTATGCATAATTGCAATTCACCAATAATATATATCACATATATAAAACATATAGATATACATGTATATATAGATATGTATCCATATGTATACAAGTGGATATATGAGAAGAAGGATACAGAGAAGGGGATAGGGAGAAGAAGGAGGTAGGAGGGCAGGGAAATGAAAGTACTGGGGAATGAATGGGAGCAAATTATGCTATGTATACATATGAATGAATATGTCATGATGTACCCTGATACTATGCGTAATTATAATGCACTAATACAAGCATCAAAAAGGTGGACTTTCTAAATTTCCTTCTCCTTTTTACGTTGTCTTTTCATATGTTTTAAAAAGATCATCTACTGTTGTGGCTTTTCAGGAATGAGGTAATTTCATTTGCATTGTTTCCTCTATTAAATAAAATGTTTTGAAACTAGATGGCCAAAGCATTCAAAAATGTACGTGTCTGAAATGTTTCTCTAGCCCAGCAGACTTACATATCCAACTGCTTACTCAATATGTCCATTTAGACTTCTCATAGGCATCCCCACCACATCCAATTCATTAGCAAATCTGCCTATAAAACCTATTCCTAATCCTCCCACCTCACTCCATTCTTACTACCTATTTGAAGCCATCATCTCTCATTGGATTAATGCAACAGTCTTTCCTTGGGTAAAGGTTAACAAAATGCTTTTTCCTAATCTAAGGACAAATTTGATTTAGGATTAATTTTCCAGCTCTGTTCCCCTGGAAACCATATTCAGATATAATGTCAGCCTGGTTCTAAGCTTATGGTAAATATGATCTGAATGGTAAAATACATCCGTACTGAAAAAATCTAGATATGAATTATGAATGCCTTGTAAAAAATCATAGCCCTGGGCTTCTCTACAAGCCAATGACTCTTAGAGCTGAGCACCTCTCTAGCAGAGAAACAGAGGGCAGTGTCCGAGGACTTGTTAAAGAATCACTACGATGCAAAGCTTTTAACGCACTGCTCCCATTGACCTTGTCTCTTTGCCGCTGAGTTTTCACTTAATGAAGCGGGGACACACAGAGACGAATCTCCAGATCTGCCGTAGAATTGCTACAAGGGCTTCTGAAGCAGAAGACTGTGAAACCTCTCTGCTTGCCTGCTGAGTTTCTTTACCTGTACACTTTGAGTAGAATGGTGCCAAATGTGGTATTGTACATTTAAATGTTTAATTTGGCCTAAAATGTTTCCCTAATGAGGTTTGCTCCACTAATCCAACTATTTCAATTATTGCTCCCCTACAATCCATTTTCCACATAACAGAGTGAATATTTTAAACACAAATGAAATTTCACTCCCCTGCTGGAAATCCTCCCACTCAAAATGAAAATTTATTTCCCCAGATTTCTAAAATCCCACAAGATCTAGCCCCGGTTTTTCTCTCCAAAGTCATCTTGTAGCACTTTCCCTCTCATGTGCTGCCTCTCTAGCCATGGTGTCCAGCCTTTATTTCTTGACTACATCCATTTTGGTCCACCCTAGCTGCTCCTTCTGCAGAGAGTACTCTTACCTCAGGTCTTCTAGTGGCTGCATTATTCAGCCATTCATAATGTTCATATTTCCCTAATTTCTCAATCTAAAATAGTCACACAGTAACTCTATCACACCAACCTATTTTAGTTATTTGATAGAACAGACAACTCTTGATTTATGTATTTCTTTGTTCACAATGAAATTCTCCAGCTGTAATATAAGATCCAGGACAATAGGAGCTTATGGCTGCCTTACTCACCTCTATAACACTTGCTATTAAAATGCCTAGCGTCTGGTAAGAACCAAGTTGAATGATGGATCAAAATGGTAGTGGTGGAGGTAAGAAAAGGTACATTGTGACTTTCTAGTTTCCTGGGATGCCACCCTTGGCCACCTCATACTGATGTTATAAGGCATCATTGTCCTTCTATGATGTTTACCAAACTGTAAGAGGTAGATTACAATAGGTGATGAACTAGGCAAATCTCATCTTAATTTTATGCAGGATGCATTTGAGAGCCTAAATGTCTTCTGCCTAAGCATATTTATTAAAAGGCAAATAAAAATAAAAACAAAAGAACACATATCTGAGGGAAACCTGCATGACTTTCCTAGAATTTGTACTTTTAAACACCTAAAATATTAATACCATAATATCTAAGAGAGACCCAGCTTTCGGTTTTCATTAGCAATCCAAGATATTCACTTAAAAATCCTTAACAATATTTGTGGTTAGCTAATAAGAAATACTTATTTATAATTTTGTTAATAAAATATTATCTATGTCATTTACACATACAAGCCTATGTCCTTTTATTTACTTTTTAGCATCTGGTGTTACATGAAAATTCATTTTTAACATTTTGATATTTTTAGTTGATGTCTTTTGATGCTATTCAAAAGTTTAATTGGGCTTTTGATACTAACAAGTAATTATCTTTTCTAAATCCATAGTTCGGGATGGGTCTTCACTAATGACATCATATTCTGATAGTTATATTACTTTTTTTGAACTTAAAAGGTCAAAAACATTATTCATAGTTTTATTACTTTATCTTCCCTTCATCTCTTCCATCTTTTCTGTCTTTTTATAGTAGTTTATGTATTCATGTATATTTTATCCCTCTCATTTGTAGAGTCCCCCATTTGAAGTACAATGACCTTCAAAAAAGTGCATGGGATACCAGGATCTGGCCATAGACCTGGCCTGACAATGATACTAGTAGTTCATAAAGATCAAACCAGGAGCATATTCAATTTTACCAGGTACCAAATAACCTCCCAAAGTCCAGAATCAAGAACTCTCTTTTTTTTATGCTCCTATGAATAGGGCAGATGTGCAGGGACTTTGAGCCAGCTCTTACTTCATTACCCCCAGGAATAAATTTACACACTCATACACACAAAACTTAGAATATAAAATGAAGACTAGAACACAGTGTAGTGTTCTAGATTAGAACATTTGGGTAATGGCTTGGACCTGAAATTACCTTTAATTCCTGTAAGTGTTTTGTTTGTTATTGTTTTGCAGTGCTGAGGAAGGAACCCAGAGCCTCATGCATGCTAAGCAAATGCTCTACCACTAAGGTTCACCCTCAGTCCTAATCTCTGTGCATGCTATTTGGGACAAGGATTCTTCTAACACTTTATTGAAAATATTCTTACATTTATTTCCAGAAGACTGAAATCGGGAAACAATATGAACTGTATGTAAATGATAGGGAGAATGCCCCAAGATTTTCCTTCATTGCTTTGACACCTCACTTTTTTTTCTCAGTTCAACTTGTTCTACTATTTGAAAACTGATCACTTTATATCCAAAGGTTTACTTTAAAAAGTTTTATCCCTAATTGATAATAAACTTCTTCAGTATAACTAGTAGAAGGCTTGTCAAATACTACAGTGAAACAGAAATTTCCAGAATGATCAGCCAAGGAATGGGGAAAAGAAAATTAGTTCGTTTCTGAGTGCTTCTCAATACATGTTGCATGCTTCTTGAGGAAAGGATCATTTTTGTTCACCTTTGTATTTCTGTTAGCCTGTGTTTGACCACACACATTCAATAAAGAAATTGATTATTATTTTCTACATGTACACCATAAGATGAAAAGATGAAATAGTCTACTTTCAGAAAGTCTGAAAAATCTACTTAACCTTAGCAAGGCCTGAGAGGCTTTAGTACACAAGAAAAAAGAGTACTTTTAACTAGCTTAAAAGCAAGAATGTTCCAGAAAGAAAGGGTTGATCAAATAGAAGTGCTGCTGATTTTACAAGGATTGAGATTATTACCTTCTTTCATGGAGAGGGCCTCCAGTTTGAGGGGCAAATCAGAGGTTCCTCCTGTGGCAGCTGAGCTCTGGATGTCTGGTAAGGCATTTCGGCGGCCTGACCTTGCTGAAGACGCAAAATTGCTGACCACAGACTCCACATCAGTCATTATTGATGAATCTGTCCTCATAGCAACATCTACAAATAGAATGAGCAGATGAAGTAGATGAGCCTATTCAGGAGAAATATTCATCTCAGTGGCTGAAAAGCATGGCTAGAACAAAAGCACAAGGGCTCAGCACTGCCTACACCCGCAGCTAGGTCTACCACATTGGTCCGGAGTTGCCATTGGCAGGAAGTCCTCGGCAGGAGGTAGGCTGCTATAAATAACTCCTGAGCTGAAAGAGCCACTTGGATGCCTGGGTGCAGGAGGCACAGCCTTTTGTTCTGCTTTTCTATGGATGGATCATCCAAGCCAGGGCTTGGAAGGAAATGAAACTGATTTGTTTGGTTTGCTTGGCTGCTCCCAGAGAAACTCTGCCTGCCAGTATTTGCTTGTGGTGCTTGTTTAGGCTGAAACCAAATCACTATAATTGTGGGCATAAACAAAACAGGCTTTTTTTCTGACTCTTTAGAAATAAGAAATTCTACTTTCTCTCAAAGGCTTTTTCCCACAGAGAGCTGTGTATTTCCATCTGTTCTGGTCTTGAAGCCAGATTTCAATAGACTCGTGTTTATGTCAGGGAGAGTTAGGACCTATTTTACTTTTCTTGCCTTCAAGTGGACATGGTAATTGCTAGTATTTTTCTCAGCATCCATTATCTTCCTGGGAATTGTCTCTTAGAAAGAATTCTCAAGAGAACACTGATTATACAAGGAAAGAGGTAACAGCTATTGTCTAATCTAAGCTGACCGTCTTTCACATGTTTCCTAAAAAAAAAAGTTTTCCTAAGAAGTTAACTCTGAAGAGTATTTCAAAAGCAGCAACAGCAGCAAAAAACATTTGCTGAGAAATTATCATGTGTCAGTGTCTCAGCTAGGCAGAGCAGGTATGCTGTATTCTCTGTTTTTAGGGATATTTCCACTCTTAAAAGGGAAACAGAAGGTATCGTGTAAGAAAAGGTCTAAGTATCAACCAAAGAATGGAGTTCACCATTTGTGCCACTTAGGAATATGTAATCCCTAGTCTACATAAAGCAAGCCAACCTTTACACAGTAGTTAAAAGGGAGCCCTTCCCAAACAGGGAGCCCTTCCAAAAATGCTGAAAGCAAAGCAAAATAGTCATAAAATATGATGTAACATCTGGTCCATAACACCTAAGAAATGCATACCGAACTTAGCATGGTCCTTGAGAATCTAGGAAAAGTCTGAAAATGACCAAAAAAGGAGGCACTTCATTACTACCCTCCGTGTTGTCCTCTTTTTCCAAAGATCATCCTAGGTTTTCCAACATAACCTTGAACTCTATTAGACTTTCAACTGTTTGATACCTGTGAACTGTCTGGAATGAACAGATAGACTGAAGTACTGTAAAGAGCACTGGACTATTAGTTAAAAAGAATTCACCCCATTACAGACTTACAAAGTGATAGTAGTCAGTTAATTTATACAAGTAATACTTTCTCCCCTATATATCAGATATGGCAATTGGCCCTTCTGGTCCATAGGATTCTAATAAAGAACTGATGAGAAAAAAAGATAAAGAAATTCTTTGTAACTATAAAAATGTTTAACATGTTTGATTTTGACATGATTGTTCATGTGTCACTACATTCTCTTTATTCAGCCACTCTCCTATGTATGTCATTTAATTCTAAAATAAGCATTTTTCTACTGGAGACCTTGAGTTTTCTAAGAGGGAAATCACCATTTTTTCCAATATTGCATGAACACTTTTATTATTTAAACCTCCCAATAAGTCTATGAGGTAATAAGATATGACCTTCTCTTTGTGGATGTAGAAACTAGGACTCAGAAAGGTTAAATGGCTCACTTACAGTTGCATAGCTATTAATATAGCATTAATGGATACAAATCTGAGAGCAAAATGACATGGATTACGAGAGCAAAATGACATGGATTACCAAGGAATTATCTTCCAAAATTCCTGGGATGTATGCAACTGTTCATACATATAGTTATTTTAGATTCTGATCTTCATTAATTTTCAAATGGGGGGAAATGTGTGTGTGTGTGTGTGTCATGGGGTGGGGAGAGGAAGAGGAAGCAAAGTTTCTAAATTACTACCATTTCACATGTCCTTCTCTGTCTTTAATGTGTTTACCTTGTGAGCCCCTGCACCCATGACACTTGAATTTCAATTAAGATCTCTTCTCTACAACTTCTGACAAGTGGCTGACACTGGTTAGGAAGCAGACTCCACATTCAGGCCTCTACTCTGTCCTCACATGGGAAGTCATGGCCTTGAGCATGGTTTTATCTGTGTGAAGCATCTCCCTAAGTAACTGCAAACAGGTCAGTCATGGTAGCCTTGGAAGAGCAGCATCACAGCTGTTTGCCTGAAAATCTAAAACCTTGAAACTGGAGACTGCAACAGAGATAAAAAATATTGATGCACTATTTAAAATATTTGAATGCTATATATGTAAAATACAAGGGTAAATTCCTTCAGCAAGATACAAGTTAAAGGAATATTTATATCTCATATTGGTAAAGAACTTCTAATTGCCTTTGCATTTTTATATTGAATATACAAATCTTAATTTGTATATGGAAAGGAAATTTCTAAAAAGTGATCATGATTATTAACATTGTTGCGGTTTGAATGTGAGATATTCCCCAAAAGCTCACATATTATAAAGCCCTTAACCCAATCAGTAAATGAATCCCCTTAACTGGCAACTGGAGACTGGTGGAGTGTGGCTGGAGGAGGTGGTCACTGGGGGCATGACGTTGGGGTATATATTCTGCATCTGGCCTGGAGCTTCACTCTCTCTGTGCTCTGCTCTGCTTCTGGATGTGATGCCTTGAGCTCCCTGCTTCTGGGAGCCACGCCTGCCATGTTGTATAGCCTCACCCTGAGGAATGGAGCCATTCTTTTCTGGACGTAGACCTCTGAAACCGTAAGTCCCTAAATAAACCTTTTCCTCCTAAAATTGTTCTTTTCAGTTCATTCAGTTACAGCAACAAAAAAGCTGACTAAAAGAAACACAAAAGAAGAAATTCTGGGCTCCAGATTTACTTCAAGATTAATTTTCTATTTGGTGGGTGGCTGCTATTTGGGAAGCTTTTGCTTTTGCCTATACATTATTATTTCATGGATAGGTTTTTCCAAATTACTCTATTTTGATGCTAGAAAAATCATTCCAAAACTCTCTGAAAGACTGTCAGTGTAACTCATTATCTACCATTTTCATTTCAAAACCAGAACTGGATATACAAGGAGGCCAAGAAGCAAGGCCACTTCACCCTGAAGCTTTAGTTGTCACTTTCTAACTTGTGTTCAGCTCTGTCTTCCTCTCAGAGTGCCACTGATGCTGACCAAGATGTCATGCACCAGCATAGGTAGACCAGATGGCTTACAAATAGCTTGCAGGGCACTGCATTCCACCTATAGTATAATTCTGAACTGGGATTTCTAAATTTCCTGACAAGGAGGTTTATTAAAGCATTGAGAATAACCTGAAAGTCCATTAGGAAAAGAATACGAATGAAGTGCGAATGTTATGCTATGGAATTATATACAGCTATGTTAAAAAGAACCTGTTACATCTAGTTAGATCTACATTATGAAGTTGTATCCATGACACACTGAAATAAAGCAAGTTTTAAAAGAAATAATTACGGTATGGGGAAAATGGGAATAGCAATGATTATATTGTGATTTTTATTTTGTACAAAGAATAAAAGTCCTACTTGGGAATGGTAAATAAGACAAGGATAATATTAACTGATTTCTTATATCATTTTATGAATTTTAACTTATAATAATGAGCATATACTACCTTTGCAATATAAAATATTAAAATATTCACTGGGAAAAATTATGAGTAAAGAGAAAATCTAGCACAGAAAGGCTCCAACAATAATATTTTGTCAAATTAACCCAACAATAGAATTTCTATAGGTAAAAGTCTCTCCCTTCCCTAGTCATATTACTTTGTGTTTTGGTATTTTACTATACAAAACTGTGGTGTATGCATATACAGAGACAATTTCTTTCTTCAAATATTTTGTGACATTTAAAAAATATCCATACAAATATGAGGTAACACTACCAAGAAAAATGAACGAGAGATTAACTTCCAGGCTCTTTTAATTTTCTGGGCTTAAAAAGGTAATCATGAATATGTTTGCTACAGAAGGCAATTGACTCATTAACACTTCCTCTCTCCCTTGCACAAGATTAGCAGAGGAATCTGGATGAGTTCTGCTTTGTCAACTGTGGCTGCTCACAGGAGCTGGAACCACTTGCACACTTGGAGATTTCACAGATGTCCTTGAATTCCCACAGCAAGGTAATGCAATCTACATTGCCTAGGACACACTCCACCTGCATTAAAAACACACAAGTCTCAGGAGGCTATAACAAAAGACATTACACAGCCACCAATCTACAGTCTCTGAAATACAAGAATTGCTGAACCAGCACAGATGAAGAGGGCAGGGATGTTCCAGCTCAACGAAGTACTGAAGATACACATATACTTGGAGACTGATGTGGATAAGGACATGAAATCACTAGCTAGCTCCCAATGGGCTCAAGAAAAGAGTATGTCAGTGTTTTGCAAGCAAATCTAGAAACAAATAGAAGCTTTTGCAATTTCTCTCCCAACTGCGACAATCCATTTCCAAAGTGTCCTCTCTCTCTCTCTCTCTCTCTCTCATTCTTTCTTTCTTTCCTGAAGTGCAAAAAGCAAGCCTGCAAGGCAGTGGTTCTCTTCATGTCTCATCTCTGGATCCACATCATTCACCCCATCTCCTACAGAAAAACCACTACTAACTCTGTAGAGTAAGACTTCAAAAAAACTTCTTACCTACTAAATTAGTTCTCGGATAGACTATTTGGGGAAAAAAAAACAATGATAAAAAGGAAAAAGAGAAGAAACATGAATTTTGGAAAGTCAGTACCTTTCTTAGTCAAAGATATACTGACAGACACAGGTCTCAGCTGATAGCTAGGGGACTGATGGTGTAGCTCAGTGGCAGAGCCCATGCTTAGAAATTGTGAAGCCCTGAATGCAATCCACAGCACCAAAAAAGGAGAAGAGAGAGAGAAGAAATCAGATGCCTTATCTGTATCTCTCTAGCTCTTAATATCTTAAAACTTTATGCTAGACATGTTCTCTGCTTAAAGATCATTACTTTGTATCATTTCTTTTTTTTAATTTTTTTTTAATTTTTTTTATTTTGAGCAACCTTACAAGATTTTAACAAAATAATATAAAATGTGTATAAAATATGTATACATTCTGGATATTGCTGTTTGGGAATGTACACAACTCTTCTAAACAGAATGAAAGAACTAGAACAATTGCATCTTTATGTTCCAACAAAATCAGACAAATATGTATCCATCCAATCAACATTTATGGAACTGCTACTAAATTATTAAGTGCAGGGCCCTATGCTTGGCCCTCAAGATATAAGGAGGAACTCGCAGTCTAGTGAGATGAAATCCTATTTGCTCGTTCTACTTACCTTTCTTGACCTTATTCCCAATTGCAATTGCAAATCTTTGGAAATAAAGTAAAATATCCACCCCTAAAATGTGAATCTTTAACTTATATACAATTAAACTAAGTAGAAGGAATATTTTAGATCAAACGGAGCTTAAAAGAAATGTGAATGTGTATAAAAATATTTTTTTAACTTACAGACATAACTCTTTAAGATTCTTCCACATATGCTTATCCACATATTTCTGTGTCTCTACTATAAACCAAAGGGAATTTTACCTTTTGTTTGCTGATACACATTTTTTTCATGCTTAGGTTCTGGGCTTGATATCTACAGTTTCTCAACACACAATAGTGGTCACATTGAAATAATTTTAACACAGATAATTTTTGACCACTTAGACATTTAATATTCAAAATGCAATGTTCAAATTGGTTTTCTCATATTCTTCTGGAGGAAGAACTACACAAATGTGACTATCTTTCCAGCACAAGATACTCAGATCAAGATGGGACCACTTAGGATAATAACATGTCAGTGTGTTGCAAGTGTGACTATAAAGAAATGGAAGTTTTGGATAAGGAGAAAGAAGATTAACTGCAACTGCCATGCAGCTCCTCTCCCACCCCGGCCCTTAATTATGTGTGTGGTGGTGGTAATGGGGAATCACTTTAATTGATCATTCTGTTTTTTCAGTTTCCTATTAGAAAGACTTATCCAATATACACCCTTCATAAAAAATTGCAGGGCTTGCTATATGGCTTCCTCCAACCTTTTCAGCTTCCCAAAGGCCCATTAACTTCTTATTGCAGGATTTCGGATTTGAAAGGACCATATGGTTTGAAGCTCCAGAAGCAGATGCTTCCTTAAGTGGTTCATCAACATAAATAGCCAATTTATTTCAAACAAAGTCTTTCCTAAATTCAGACAGCACTCTTACTGCTTTGCCTATTATTCCTTCTATTCCTTTACATAACAGAAGAAAACATTTACCCACAGGTAGAAATTGAAATTCACTGTTTTCCAAACCAAAAAAAAAAAAAAAAATCAAGTTTACCTTTTAATTACACTTTTGTTTTCTTCCTCGAGTCCTGGAGATTAAACCCAGAGTCTTGCACATTTAATACATTAAGCTGGGTGGGGTGTGTGTGTGTGTGTGTATGTGTGTATACGTGTGCATGCCCCTGTGTTTGTGGTGGGTGGTATCCAAACTAGTCATATTTTCACTTCTTTTTAAGATGATCATCATTCTAAGTGGTCATATACCACAGCAGAGCACTCCTCTTATGTTACATAGATTTGGCCTTTCATGGCTCACATTTTTATTTCTATCTTCCTAAGTGATCTAAATCAAGAGTACTTAGCATGCACTAGAAACAACTATTCTCATTCTTTTTTCCCATATTACCTCAAACCCTGCCTATACTCCATCATTTTCATTTATTTCACATTATTATTTTCTATTTAGTAACTGAAATATTGTTGCGTGTGTTTTTTATTAAGGTACTGGCGTCTGCTATAAGAAGAATCTGGGTTTAATTAAAAAATACTGTTTAACACAAATTCTGCAAAAGTATCACACCAGTTACTGTGGGATTTGACACAGTGAATCAGGAATTCTCATGCTTCAATTGGTGATCTTTGAAGGCGACCTGCAAGGCAGGTCCACCACATGTGCAGAGCAGGGAGGAATTAATTCCAAAATATAAAATGGAACTGGGTTTCATGGAGAATATGACATCTGAGTAGGCCTCAGAGCACTAGTAAGCAAATTCAAGGGAGAGCTACCCTCAAGATACCAATCTTTTTCCAGCTGCTTCTGTACATGAAATATTCTTAGATTGCAAAAGGAGTTAAATGACAGTCCAAGAACACAATGACGCTAGAACTGTTTCTACATGCGGGGAAACAACGTAATTTTGAATTCTTGTATTCTTCCTGTATAAGGCCTAAGAAGTCAGTTCCCTTTCTAATGAAAGAGGTAGTTTTAAAATGTCAAATGACAGCTGATGACATCAACAAAAGGAAAGAAGGGGAAGTTAACTCTGACCAACATGGTCACAGTAGAAAAAGCTTTCATTCCTCTGCCAACTATAAAGGCAGGAACACAGTTGCTTCAAAAAAGTCAATTAACATATGTTGAATTAATAGCTGATACCTACCAATTACAAACCCGTAAACATGGTCAGCGAAGCTTTTTTCATTATTAATTTTTATAATAAAGACTGAAAGTATCTAAACAACAAAATAAACAAGCATTATGGTTTATGTGTGAGATAGCCCCCAAAAGCTCCTATATAAATGCAGGAATATTCAGAGATAAAATAATTGAACTATGAGAGCTGTGATTCAATAGTCCATTCTAGTTTGAATGGACTTACCGGGTGGTAACTATAGGCAAGCAGGACAATGGATGATATGGGTCATTTGGGGCATGCCCTGGGAAGGGTTGATCTTCCCTGCATCCCTTTCCCTTTCTCTGCTTTTTTGACCACCATAAGGTAAGTATTGCCTCATCTTGGACCCAGAACAATGCACTTGGCCCATCATGGACTGATGTTCTGAAACTATGAACCAAAATAATTTAGCTTTCCTTCTCTAAATTGTTGCTGTCACTTATTTTGGTAACAGCAATGAAAAGATTATTAACATAGAAACTGAGAGAAGTGGAGTTGTTGCTAACATGATCATGTGGTTCAGAAAACTGTAGAAATGGTTTATGGGAGGATTTTGGAAAAGTTTGGTAATGCAGGATGAGGAAACCTGAGAATTTTGTGAGCAGAGCTTAAGGAGAAATTCTGGCAGAAACTCAGAAGACTGGAACTCAGACAGTAAAAACTGTGTTCATGAGGTTTCAGCAGGAAATGAGGACTCTGCTGGGACTTGGATGGGAGGCCATTTGAGTTACATTGTGGCAAAGAACTTGTCTACATTTTACCCATGCCTGAGACTTTGTGTGAGGCAGGTTCAGACTTATGGACTAATTCATCTCGTGGAGGAAATTTCAATGAAGCACAACATTTGGTCAGTGGCATGGATTTTGCTTGCAGCTTTTAGTCAGTTTTACTGTGAGAACTGAGTAGAAATCAGAGCAAAGGGATTTTAAAAATGTGCAGTTTGGCCAAAAAAGTACATGTAAAACTGGAACCGAGGAAAATATGGTTGTTAAAAGGATTATAGTCACTAAATGATGCTAAGAACGTTCCACAGCAACATAGGGAAAGACATCTTGAGGTAATATTGGTAATTTGCAAGATCATATTCATTGCAAGCTCAACGGGAAACTCCTTTTTGAAGAGATTCAGAGGTCACCTGCTTGCCCAGAGGGACCTAGGAAATTGTTTCACCCTGCTCAGCCACTGCAGTCATGATTCTAGGGGCCTAAGCTACTGAATGAGCTCTCAGCAGACTTTGGTGCCCTCTCTATAAAGTGCTGTTTTCCAAATGAATGGAGGATGTTCAAGTTAAAGTGTCTTGAAGCCTCCCCCAATATTTCCAAGGAAGGCCTGGGAAGCCACGCAAAGCACAACAGGGTTGGAGTCTCTGGTCCTGCAATGGTGTTTGCATGAAGCCATGAAAGTGAAGCCAAAGCTGGAATGGAGACCATAGGAAATAATAGAGGTCAGCATATGGACTTTGCTGAGGAGAGCTGCTGGCTTCAGAGAGCACCAGGATAGCAGAGAGGCCATGCAGGCTGCAGCTGGCAAAGCCAAAGGGGTAGGACTGCCTGAACCCTACTGCTTGTCCTAGATGCCTGTTATGGTTTAAACATTAGGTGGCCTCCAAAAACTCGTATGTAAGACAATGCAAGAGAGTTCAGAGGTGAAAAGACTGGGTTATGAGAGGCCTAACTTAATCAGTGCATTAATCCCCTGATAGGGATTAACCCGGTGGTAAAGGTAGGCAAGCAGCTGGAAGAGGTGGGTCACTGAGGGCATGACTTAGGGGTTTATATTTTTTTGTCCCTTGTGAGGAAGCTGCCTTTTTGCTCTGCTTCCTCATGAAATGTTTTCAACTATTTTTTTGTTGATGTGGCTCTAGAGATACTCCCTAAAGTTGTAGACTATAAAGAAAAGAAAGATTTCTCTGAGACATTTCCAAAAACTTGGTGTCTTTTTTTTAAAAAAGCCATTAAAAAGTAATTTATAATCTGCCCTCACCCAGACACACACATACCCCTACCTCAAACTTGGCTATGTTTTGGTAACATCTGAATGAGATAAGAAGTAACCTGTCATAGAAAAGCAAATCTCCTTCATGCTGTCCATGAGAGTTCTCCCTAAACCTGATATTTACACATACTTTCAGCAATAAACCATTTTTTAGTGTTCTCTTCAATAGTTAAAATGGGATTGGATGCTCAATTTCTTCAGGATGCTTGAAAAACAGTTCTTATTCTGACTATAATTATAATGGCATAATGTTGGTGGGGGAGAAGAGTCACAAAAATAATGTGAGAAAGCCTTGCTTTCTCAACAAAGCTTTCCCTGACTACCCACTTAAAATTGTATCTCCTCAATTGAGCTCATGGTTCCCCTGACCTTAGCCTACTTTTCCCTAGCACTTGTTAGCTTCTAATACATATCCTAATTTATTTATGATTGCATGTATTGTTTATTTTCTGTCTCCCAATGTTGGAATGCAAGTTCCATAGGCAGAGGTTTTTGTAGGTTGTTTCACTGATGTGTTCATAGCACTAAAACACCATGCCCAGCACTGGAAGGACCTTATATGTATTTGTTTACTGAATGAAAGAATTGTATTTCCATTTTTTTATTTTTCAAAATGATTTTTTCTTTTTGCGTATGACATTTGCATATGCTCATTGTCAGGAGGGGGAAAAGGGGGCAAATCTGAAAGGCAGAGAGGAAAAAAAATTGTCTCATACCTCGTTAACCAGTGATGGCACTGTTGCAATTCTAGCACATATCCCTCCAGAATTTTTTCAGTGCTCACACGCATAAGCCTATCATATTTGCATCTTGCATATTATCTGATCAGAAACGACATTATATTTATTTGATATAATTTATATCTCAGAAATACTGTCTTTAAAAATACAATCTTTTTAAAGCCAATATAATTCTAAATTTCTAATGAAAGTTTGAATTGAGCAATTTTCTTGAAAATTAATATTTCAGAGCTTGCACCAAGTAGTCAAATAAAACTAAAAGTAGTAGTAAAAAAAAGTGAAACACAATGGCAAAAGTAAGGACCATAACTGAGGATTGAAATCATTCATAGATCTTCCCTTAACTGTACCAGATAAAAAAAGTTGATGTATAGATAAGATGCTTTGTAAAATGTACACAATTTTTAAAGCTTCAGTATTATTACCAATTGAAAGAAAAATTCTTTGAGATGTCTCTTAGTCCCTTTTTTAATGAATATAATTTTCATTTTCCTTTTTCCTTCCAACTGAGAAAAGCAGAAAGTGATTTCAGCCTTGCAAGCTCTGATTTGTTTTCTAAGTTCTCTTTGAGTACTTTATTTTTTCTTTACAGGAGACAAAATCATTGTAGTGTTTCATCAAGCAAAAATTTTAATCAAAATCACAGTAGCAAAAATTTAAGAGTAGTTTTGAGGATTTTTTAGGTCATTGAGGAAAAAAAAAGAGTCTCAAAGAAATAGTAAATTACATTAGAGAGAAAAATCATCCCATAGAAATATTTTTGTTCATCAAATTATGTACGTATGTTTGTATTCACCTACAATTAAGATAACAGAGGTAAAATTATTTCAGTGAATGTATGAAAACCTTTAATAAAAATAAAATATCTTATTACATTTATTTAATATTAAATAAGTGCAACAGAAAAAAGTTCAAGAAAAATATATTTAAAATATATTCAAAAATATGACAAATGAAATTTTTTCAAAACTAGTATGTATATATTAATTTAGAAAATACATGTTCATTAACAAATTGTAAGGGAAATATACTGAAGGCATTAATAGTTTTTTCTGGTTGGTATTCTATATAAATGATTTCTATTTCTTCTTTGTGCTTTACTGTTTTCTAAATTTTATATAATGAAGATTTTTATATTGTGAAAAATTATAAAACCATGTTACTCAATACTGTTTTAAAGTACTTAGAGAATTCTCTCACATGATCCTGTTCTGTGAAGTAGTCACCATCAACATTTCAAAGATGAGAAACTGAGGATTATAGAAATGATATGGCTTGGCTAAACCTAGCTTGCAAGAGACAGAGGCAAGACCAGAAACAATTACATCCTCATTCATTCCTCCTTCAGTTATACTTCACCAAAGACTGAGTCTTTGTTTAACCAATTATTATTAAGCACCTACTATATCCTTTATTCAATGCAAGATTTTTGGTAAGTAGTGACAAAAAGACTAAATATTATGATAGAATCATAAAACATCATCCTCACTCTGAAAGGCTGTGTGAGTTAATTGTACAAATGATTTCATGCAGCAATCTCTCC
>PVKS010038322.1:0-18015 GCA_004027875.1 Aplodontia rufa
TATATATATATATCATATTATTTCATTAGAAGCTTGTTTGATTGTTCAACAAATAAATTTCTGAATAAAATAAATAAAAATAAAATACCAAACATAGTAAAGACAGGTATACAATATTGTGAATTAGGAGAATTTTCATTTTTAAAGTTGATTTTTCTAGTTTTATTGAGATGTAATTAACAAATAAAATTTGTGTACATTTGAAATTTAAAAAAAAATGTCAACAGAAAATGACATAAGGGTATCCTTAAAAAAGTACCCACCCCAGGATTTCATCTCAAGAGACTTATTTAAGTCACAAGTCGGGATTCTTAAAAGCTCCCTGGAAATTTAAATGGATGGCTCAAGGCAAGAGCCACTTTCTCAGATTACCACTTGATTTTCACTTTTTCTCTTCTCTAGACTTTGCCTCAATTTCATTCCTTCTGAAATCCACAGTCTTCCTGATCCCACCGACTTTGTCCCTGTAGGCTCATAAGCTCCCTAGATAGCTTTTACTGCTTCCCTAGTGGGTTGATAGAGAACATTATTAGGAACACTCACTTCTTTCTATGTGGCCATTCTTCTTGAACGTTTAGATAGAATTAACTGTGTGCTTACCAACTTTAAGCATGGAACAAATGTTGTCATTATCGTTTGCTGTCGTGGTTAAGCTGACCGAGATCACCAGCAGTCACTCCTGCAGCTGTGGTCCAAAGAACAACAGGAGTTGTCTCTGGCTGCAGGGTTGGGGTAGCCACTCCGTAGCACAAGGCAGACCTGGCAGCTAGTACAGCTCTCGTGGAGATGAGGTCCACAGGTGGTAAATATGGCCTGCACGAGTTTTTAACTTAACTTACACCTGTCTCTAGTGCAGTCTACATTACTCAGGATTTTCATCTTCTTTCTAATCTCAAGGAATTTACTATGGTTGAATTACTCATTGGTGTTATTTATATCAATCTGTACAACTAAAGAGTTTTTTTCTCTTTGTTTGCTTTCAATAGCTGTATTACTAACACGTTCTATCAGTGGGCACTTAGCATGCATCTTAATATACTCTGAAATTCTTGCTTTCCCTTGTATTCTATGCAGTGATACTCATCAATAAAACTTCTATTGAAGATATGAGGAGGGTCAATTTTACTAGACTTTGTCTCAAGACATTTTAATTTTTCTCTTTCAGGAATGATAGTTTAGCTGAGTATGAAATTATAGAGTAAGTTTCCTCCTCCTGTTGCATAGTCTTTTTTGATATCTGTTTTGCAGCTGCAAGTCTTCTAAAACTTGTTTTTCTTTTTTGCATATTCTTTTCTTCCTTTGAGGCTTTTGTTATTTTTCTTCTTGTTAATATTCTGTGCTTTCATTATAGTATGCCCAGATATGAATTTATTTTTATCTATGTGAGTTGTTATTCTGAGTACTCTTTTGTTCTGAGAATTCATTTATTCATCAATGAGGAAAACTTTCAAAAATAGCTTCCTTCCCCATTTTTTCCTTTCTTTACTTTTTATTCCTGTATGACAAATGAATATTGTATCTCAATCTAGCTTTCAGTATTTTTTGAAAGAGAGAGAGGGACAGTGAGAGAGAGAATCAATTTTATTTAACTTTCCATGTGACTTTCATTGCTCTCACACTTCATTGTGTACATGAATCTGAGGTTCAAACCCAGGAAAGCACTGTAACCACTGAGCAACCACTCCAGCCCCTTCCAGTGTTCTTTATTCCATTTTATTTTTTAAAATAGTGAATTATACAATTCCACTTTCTATTTCACAATTTTCTTCTAATGAATTTTCTCTAGAATTTATCCTGTTTGTTGATCTTCTGCTTCCCCATTTCAGGAAATTCAGTCCTCATTTTTTCAGGGACTATGTTTTATTTAGAAATGTATAATTCTTTTTGGGATTCATCTATTATTTTCTAACTCTTTTCTTCTTAACTCCTCAGCCATTTAAACTAGTTGCCATACCTTTAAAAATATCTATTTACTTGTTTGGAACATAACCATATGAAGCATTTTTCAGAACATTCCTAAAGGCAAAAAAAAAAAAAAAAAGAATGTCAATAGAAGTGAATTTATATTTTATCTGTTGGTAATTTTGGTTGTTTTTCTTGGCAGATTATGAAAGCAGATTTGAAGGTCATTCTGCAGACCCAGTTCTCTCCTTGCCCATGTCCCTGAGCCTTTCCCAGACCTGGATCTTACATTAATGGTTTAGGATTGTTCTCCTAAAGCAATATTGAGCATTTTGAACATCTGCACAGGTGGGGTGGGTGGAGGATTCCACATTTCTCTGCAGCACAATGCCTGGGTGCTCTTCCAGGTGAGACAGTGTGTGGCATGCAGTTTCTGGCTTCCATTAGTAAGCAAAGGGAATCCCTTGCACCCTCCCCCAGACCCTATTTTCAAGAAAGGTTCTCAGCCCTAATTCCCGGTTATCACATGAAGCGTTTTAATGTCTTCAGTTTCTCAAGCAAAGCTGTTTCCACTCAGGTCAGCTGTCAGACTGGACTCTGCCTCACCGTCTGCTTTTGTGCTATATTTTGGTCTGCAGAGATGTTTATCTGATCTGGGAAACTAGTTTTATCTTTTTTATTCTGCTTTTTCCTGGTTCATCTGTCACTGAGCTACTATCAAATGGAGATCAAGCTAATATTTTAGAATATGAAATCACATATATTTAGGAACAAAGTGGTGATATTATGAAAATTAAGGACCCTACATAAATAAGGACCCTACATAACTCCTCTTTCCTACTTGAATATTTTCTTTTGATGAATCTGCTTGATCCCCAAAACAAGACAGGATTTTGATATGGGAAACATTCTCTTAGAGTTACCATTTAAAAGTCATTGAACAACTATAAACTTGTTTAAAATCAGTTTAAACTCCTCCACACTAAGGAAATAAGATAAAAAGCTTTACCAAAATCATAAAATGTCTAATACTGAAGTGACATTAGAAGAAATCTATTCCAAATGCCTGATCAACGTGTTCATCTCCACTCAACACTTTCTAATTATAGTAACTCTGCACACCGATGCAGAGACCTCACTGCTGGGTAGCTTATGTTGCTAGAAAATGTTTTTCATGATTTCAACTCTGTCTCCATAATAAACCTAACTACTGGTCCTAGCCTCTCCCTCAGGGAAGGCAATAATAAACCACCATTGCCTCCCATAGGATGTTCTGTTGGACATATGAAGACAGTTATTTAGTTTCTTATTTGTCCTCTCATTTCCAGGTAAAATATTTGCAGTCATTTTAAAAATTATTGAAGTCTGTTCATTCACTTATTTGTTCTCCCATATATTCTTTTTTAAAATTTTTATTCATAAATTTATTTGTTGAACAATCAAACAAGATTCTAATGAAATAATATAGTATATATATAAATTCTGAAAACTAGATTTACCCCCAAAAGCCCCCCCCATTACCCACCCTTATCCCTCCCCCCTTCCCAATACATCTCTACATATGCCTTAGGTCATATGACATTACATCTTATCCAGATTTAAAATATGATAATAGACCTTCTATCTCAATGGCCAGGGTCTAGCTCCAGCCTCCACAGATGAGTGAAGACATTCAACCCTTGGTTCTCTGGGTTATGCTGATTTCACTCAGCACAATTTCTTCCATAGCCATCCATTTACCATGCTGGACACTAGTAAGGACAAGAAGTAGGCAACTATGAGCGCTGAATTTCAGCCAATGAACAGGGAACCACCGTGGTAAGCTTGTATCACCACACATAGACCCTGCATTTCTTCGTGGAGTTAGTCAACGGGCACAGCTGATGAGAATGTTTCCTGTATTGGTAGGGGACAGCATACAATATAGCTGTAGACCAATTAATTGTGTATTTATTTCCTATCCTAAATGCCATTTCAAGAATCTCTTTGGAATTGCAACTATGGATAGAATGTAAAAATTCATACAGGCTTCCTTTTATAGTTTTATCTCCCAGCTGGAACAATGAAAACTATGTCATTCCAAACATTTTATTCATCGTCCTTCCACCTCTTTGACGGAGACCTCACCCAAGATTACCAACCCCATAGAAAAATCTAAAAAAAAAAAAAAAAAAACTGTAGACTGACACAGCTGAAGTTTTTGGAAACATTTTCATTCTAAATATTGTAATAATTTATGAATTATTAGAACCAAAATTGAATTTTATATTTCTGTAGCTGTTTATTCATGAATTTTGGCAGTTCTCCTTGATACTGTTTGATTCTTTTCCTTCTCATTATTCTTATCCTTTCCTCATTAAAAAAAACACTCAAGGGGCTGGAGCAGTGGCCCGGTGGTTGCGGCGCTTGCCTGGCATGTGCAAGTGCACGGGTTCAAACCCCAGCACCCACGTACACAGCTGGGTGTCTGAGCAACAAAGACCATGTGAAGGGCTCAATAAAGGTTGATTCTCTCTTTCTCTCTCTCTCTTTCTCTCTCTCTCTTTCTCTCTCTCTCACTCACTGTCCTACTCTCTTTGAAAGGAAGAGAAAAAAGAAAAAACCCACAATTCAGATTCAAATACATGGTATCATTTACTAGGCACAAATGTTATGTGAAGTAAGTAGTGAAAGCACAGTTATTCACACATGACTTCAGATGGAACGCAGGACTGAGGAGACTAAGGCATTGGTAGAAACAGACGACTAGTAAATCTTGACACAGCTGAAATGCAGAGCCAGGCTGCTAAGTGTCTCTCCACTCAAGCCTGGGCTAGCTGCTGCCTTTATTGCAGTCCAATCCGCGCAGAGCCCTGTGAGGCAGCTTGGCTAAGGATCTGTGCATGGGAGGGGCAGGGAAGCTCCCCAGGAAAGCCTTCATCATCCAGTGAGTAAACTGATGACAAGAAGACCAGAACTATAGGCCCAATGTGACTCTGAGGCCAACATGCGGCTTCCAGTTCAGATTGCCCCTTGGAGGAAATGCCCTCCAGGACCATGTGATTCTGTGGAAAGCTTGGGGAGGGAGCTACTACTGGGGAATGATTAGGCCACCATGATAAAGGTGTCTACTCTTATTATGGGTATAATGAAACCCCCAAAGACAGGCTGGCTCAATTTTTATTTTTTCTGGTCTTAAGGCTTTGGAGATAGTGATGTGAACTCTTTTTTTTATTCCAGATTATTCTGCATCATGTTGCTGTTAAGCCTAACCCATGCTAATTTAAAATCTGTGTTGTTTGGGGAAGAAAACTTAGAATCAGTGTTGGTTTGCAATGAGCATGATCCAAGATTAAATCCCAGATCTGTCTCATTACTGGCTCTAGGTTATAGGACAAACGATGAAAATACTCTGAAATATTGTTTCCCTATCTAGTAAGCAAGGAAAATAACATCAACCTCATTGAATTATTGGTGAAAGATGGGGTAACATTTTTGAAACACTCAGTAAAATTTTCAGCATCTTTCTTTTATTTACTACCAGCCATTTGAAAGATGTGACTAATGTTGAAACAATACAAAGAAAGAGGTGAAATATCCAAGTAAAATTTGTTTGCTAGAATCCCAGAACTTGGACTGTGGAATGTGCCTCAGTGCTACAGTGCTTGGCTAGCATACAAAAGGCTCCAGGTTCAATAGCTGCCACTGTAAAAACAAATAAAAACTAAATAAAATCTCAGAACTCAACAATTAAACAATGAACAGCAACCTTTCATACTCAGGCATGCCCCCCCACCTCCGCAATTTATTAGTTGTGTGTGTGTGTGTGTGTGTGTGTGTGTGTGTGTGTGTTTAAAGAGAGGGAGGGAAAGGAAGAGAAAGAATCAATTTAATTTTTTTAACATTTTTTTCATCTGGCCTTAGTTGTGTTTGTGGTGCTGGAGTTTAAACTCGGGTCCTCGTGCATGCCAGGCAAGCGCTCCAACCACTGATCCACCGTTCCTGCCCCTGTGTGTATGTTTTTCTTAGTGTCATTCAGCAGTGCCAGAGGACAATTTTTTTTAAAAAAATCTTCTGTCCTCTACTCTTTTCAATTCTTCTGCTCCATACTACTTACCTTCTACAGAAGTTTGGTCTTTTTGGTCTTCTTTTCCAAGCATTTTTGAACTGACTTGAAAATGAATGTTATACTTTGATTTTGCTCATAGTCCCTAAATTAAAAAGTCTCAATCCAAACATACGGTTTATGCTTTTTTTTAGAGAAAGGGACAGTGAGAGAGACAGAGAAAGAGAGAAACAACTTTATTTAGTTTTTCACATGGCTTTAGTTGCTCCAACACTTAGTTGTTTATGTAGTGCTGGGGTTTGAATCCAGGTCCTCGTACTTGCCAGGCAAGGGCTGAAACCGCTGAGCCACCGCTCCAGCCCCGGTTTATGCTTTATGTTAGGGAAACTATTCCACATTTTTTGTCTTACCCTTCCCTTTTAGGATTTTAACCATAATTCAAGCTATACATATATTAGAGAACATAGTAACTTTCCAAGAAAGAGTTACTTTATTAAAATAATGCCTTTTTTCTCTACTTTCAAAGTAGGGCACACAATAACTCTACAGTCCTCTATAGTTGCACTAAGGGTCAGGGCTGGAAAATCCTTGCACTGTAAAGATAAGGATCATAAGTTAATGGCCAGAAACAAGATATCTGCCCAGGTGGACAGGCAGGCAGGAAGCTAGCAACTGGACTTTTTAAGAACTTAGAGGGAAAAAATGCATAGAGAGAGGGCAGAAAGAAAACAGTTTCCCTTTGCTTCTGTATTTCATGAGAAGAGAAAAAATATAGAATGATAATTATGTGTAAGAAAATTATGGTGAAAAATAGAGAATCTACAAACAACAGATAATAATATAACATCATTTCATGTCATGCCCTTGAATGGCACTCAACCCCACCAGGCAGGGAGGAAGAGCAGGAAGTTCTGAGGATCTCATACTCTCTGTGTCAGTGAACCACCTGTCACTCCATGCTGACCATGTAGGTCCCAAGCTTGTGTTAAAATAAAACCAATTACTCCTTTGCGTCATTCTGACCACATAGGTGCAGGAAAAGAAATTATGTCACCTGGAGTCAGTGCATTTGGTAGCTTTGTTGAAGTTTGCCAAAGTCCTCATCAGACCTATGATACAATTGGACTAAGTGTTGGTCCACAGGTGTTTTATCAAGGTACCACAGTGGTCTATAGTTTTTTTTTTTAATCAAGGTACTATTTTCTTGGAGGATTTCTTCCTTGGCAAAATGTTTTACTCTTATAATGGTCACCATAATAGTGAACTGTCACCTATACCTAGCTTTGTAATCTGAATTCCAGAAAAGATTAATCCTTAATTACTTTCTCTCATATTTACTCTCTATATATGCATTCTTTCCAAACCTTTTCTAAGTGAAACAGAGTTAAATGATATGAAATAAAGATCCTGAGATCCAGGTCTCTCTCTTTGATACCAAAAAAAGGAAGGAAGAAATCATAAAATTAAACTTTGATTTCCATACATACAGGCGCATGAGGCTCATTCAGATGGCTTTTCAGTACCTAAGTTCTGGGTCACAACCTGGCTCTACTCAAGGGCTCTCCACACTCTGGGATGGCTGCCTAATCCAGATGAGCGTCTCCTCTGTGATGTACCTGCAGCAGCATACCTCACAGGATTATTAGCATGCCTTGAGGCACTAAGGGAAAAGGAGGCTATAGAGGAATTTAAGGGGACATTTCGAAGAACTGTGCTTCAGAAGATCAGGAACCACAGTTGAGTTATGGCAGAAGGGGTTCATGGCTCCTTGCTCCTGTGACTTACCACACCTGCCTCTTGCCTCCAGGACCTGAGCTGTCTGTGCGTTTTGGCTTATGCTTTGTGGTCTGGTCAATACCCTATGTTTAGGGACAGCATCTAATCAACATGCATGCTTGACATCAGAAATCTGAGAGATGAGACTGAGGCTCTGGCCTTCCCATTCCAGCCTCACAGAGAGCACAGACTCTACCTTCACCATTCCCTGTGCCCTCTCTTCACCTTGATCTCTGCTTCCACAGTACTCTCCGCAGGGCACCCTTGACCTCTGCATTCCTCAGGCTGTAGATCAGGGGGTTCAGCATGGGGTTGAAAAAATTATAAAACAGGAAAAGGATCTTCTGCTGCTCCTCAGGGTAGCGGGACTGGGGGGGCCATGTACATGACGATGGTGCTGCCAAAGAAGAGCCCCACCACGCAGAGGTGGGAGGAGCAGGTGGAGAAGGCCTTTCTGCGGCCCTCCCCTGACTGGATCCTCAGGATGGCCAGCAGGATGTGCAAGTAAGAGACCAGCACCCAGCACAGGGGCCCTACCAAGATGAACACACAGGCTGCGAAGATGACCACTTGGTTGATCCTGGTGTCTGTGCAGGCCAGCTTGAGCACAGACAGGATCTCACAGAAGAAGTGGTTGATCTCCTGAGACCCACAGAAGGGCAGCCTCAGGGTGAGGACCACGTGGACCAGGGCCAGGAGGGAGCCACATGCCCAGGAGGTAGAAGACAGGACCGTGCACACCCTCCAGCTCATGATGACAGCGTATTGCAGGGGATGGCAAATGGCCACATACCGATCGTAGGACATTGCCACCAAGATGAGACACTCAGTGTGAGCAAAAGCCATGTATAAAAAGGTCTGCATTATACAGGGAACAAAAGAGATTGTTTTTTTCTGGTTCACAAGGTTTGCCAGCATCTTTGGAACATTGTTGGAAGCATATGAAATATCAACGATGGCCAGGTGGGAGAGGAAGAAGTACATGGGGGTGTGCAGTCTAGAGACCATGCAGATGAGCCCCAGAATGGCCCCGTTCCCCAGAAGGGTGAAGGCGTAGAACAAGGAGAAGAGCCCAAAGAGGAGCAGCTGCATCTCTGGACTGAGCGGAAATCCCAGAAGAATGAATTCTGTGACCCATGTCTGATTTCCTGCCATGCCCCCTTGACAGTGCCTGTATTGTCACTGTTGTGACAGTGAGATGTATGCTGAGGACCAAACAGATCTGGATTATACTAAATAGAAATAGAGGAATTTATGGGGTACCATGTGTGTTGACTCCATTAGCAGTGTTTTCAGTCATTATGTCAAATGTTTTAATCCACAATTAAGGAATGCATAAGGAAAAATTATAACTCATATAAGGGAGCATAGGGTGCCACATTATTTTGGTTTCTGCAGAATTGTGTTTATCTTTGATTGAAAGATCTACATTTTTACTATTATGGCAGTTAGAGAGCAAATTGTTTTTCAGAATTACTAGTCATGCTATTTTTGAGAAAGGACCATAGCCATATAATACATTTCACTTTTTCAATTTAGTGTTCATATTGTGGTCCTACTCTCTCTTCAACGGTAAGTGGCTATCCATGTAGTTCTAGTGTACTATTCTCACCCCTGCTATCATCCCACCCTCTGGCAGGGCTGCTTTCCTGGGTCTGAGTAGCTGCTATTTCTGGAACCATGACCCAGACTTGGACAACACACCCATACAGTTGGATGGATGTATGGATGGATGGGTGGGTGGATGAGTGGATAAAAGGTATCATATTAGGAATAATAGTCAAAGTACATCCTGCATTTTAATCAAGTCTTTCAACTTTCCTTTAATTTTTTTTCCTGGCAACTATCTCCCACCAGCCTTATGGCCGAAGGAGCCATAGAAAGTGAAAACCCATATGTTCCATAGACGTTTACAAATATTAATTATTAAGGCTCAATGCACAGCTTATGGCTGCACTTCCACACATGTCAACTCTATCCTAAGCTCCAAAAGCCTCCTGCCCATAAGTTGGCCCTACACCTCCTACTCAGTGTATTGATTTATAGAGCATTTCGTTCCTCTAGACCCCAGCTCCTCGGAGCTACCACACTGTGCAAAACATCCTTTACTCTCTGTGGTCCTAGCTCTGGTCTTGCCTCAGAAATTAAATTAAAATTAGAGCAAACTGCACAAGATCAAGGAAACTTTTGGAGGTCAGGATTTAGGATCTTACTCTTTCAAGCAGCTTCTGAACGGAGGCCTTCCTGGGTGCAAGAGGTGTCACTGACCTTGATGCAGACTGAGGCTGGAACTGGGCTTGCTCAGTGGGAACAGGAACAGAGCAGTTTTTATGGTAAGGCTATCTCTACTAAGCCCTCCCAGATCATCTCTAAGGACCCCCAAAGGGACAAGGACAGAGCACTCAGATTCTACATCTGCCAGGAGAACCCAATGTTGTTTATCAATCTGTCTGCACTTCTCTGGGCCCTGGGGATGGACTTTCAGAAGAACAGGAGCTGGTGGGTGATGACTTAATACCCAGCTGGATCTCTACATGTGAAACTCTTGTAGTAATAGGACCCATATCCTCCTGGGACCATTGCAAATTATACCCCCAAGTATGTAGATGGTGATGGGTTCATGGGTCCCAGTCTTGCCCCAGAAGGATTAAGCGGAGCGTGGAGGGGGTGGGGCATCATCTTTATAAGATGGAATTGAACATCCTTTCCTCCTTGGATAACTCTAACTTATTTGTTGGCAGCAAAGAAAAAAGACTCCTGTCAACCTGGCAGTGTAGATTGTATAAAGGATCCAGGAAGCAAGCGAGGACAGAAACCAGCAACGACCTGCCCTCCAAGAGGTCCCCTGGTGCGCTGGTGGAAGCCCTGTGTTTAACTCACATCTTTACTATGATATCCTCATGAAGGTCAATGAAACTTCTGATAAAACAATGCTTCAGACTCAGGGGTTCTATTTACACTCACATAATAAAGCACACACAAAGGAGTCTTTGAAATTTTTCTGGCAGTCTTTCGTATGTGCGTGTCTTTGCCATGCACGTGTGTGTGAGCATGCGTGTTTGTTGGTTGGGTAAACTTTTGGAGATGAACCTCCAAAATTAATGTGTGCGATCAGATTTTGTGCTTTACTTGAAGGAGATGTGTGAGTTAGGTGGCTCAGTGCTCACAAGTGGGCAAGGAGCTACACCCATGATTCGGGCTCACAGACTATCAGGCATTCAAAACAGGTCTATCGCCAAAGACCAGATAATAAAGCTTGAGAAATAATTATCCTGGAACCTCCGGAGGAGTGATAAGTGGAGAAGCTATGCACAGTGGTTGAACAAATAGCTGAAGCGCTGAACAAAAATAAAATGAATGCACTGACCACCTAAAACTGGGAGAATTAAGTAAAATATGCCAAGATGTTTTTCAAATATTTATAAATTATTCAACTATGAATACTTTGTGTCCACAATTATCTATGTATCTATTTAATATTAATTTTCTTATTCATGTATTAATTCTCAAATTCAAGTTACATTCGTTGAACATTTGCTATACCAGGACATTTTCCTAGACACTTACACACTCCTCAGGAAGACCTAGGATGGATGGGACATGCAAGCTGTTCCCTAGTGTAGAAGGCCTCAAACACAGGTAATTAGCATTATTGCCAAATTAAATGATGGCTGCAGGTATAGCTTCAATATACAAATTAAAGCTTTATGCATAGCCTTAAATTTGTATCCCATAACTGGACAACACAATCTGTAGTATACTACAAAATAATACTTTATTATTCCCGTAATTATCTCTAATGAAAATAGATTATGTTGTTTTGTTTTTATCTTAAAAGCATTAATTAGTTAAGTGAAAACACTTGATCTGTGCCTTCCTAAGCCTGTGGGAAATTTTACCCTGGACAAAGCTGACAAAATCTACTAAATTAATGAAAATATCCTAGTATATTTTTAAATGTAAAACATATTACATATATATTATATGTAATATTAGATGTTATATAGTAAATAATATAAAATAAATACATTGTACATTAATTATAGCATATATATTATAATTATATAACAATATATTGATATTATACAACATATATACAGAAAATATACAAATATACATATATATGTATATGTATTTAGAGAGAAAGATAGATTCCACTTAAAATCTCAGTGCCCTATCTCTGAACAATAATATATTGATATTAAAACAACATATATAATATATACACAAAGAATAAACACACACACACACACACACACACGCAAACACACACACGTACATATTTGTAGAGAGATTCCACTTAAAATCTTCAGTGGCTTCTCTGAACTGCATAAAGTTCAAATTCCCTTCCAAGACTGTGAAGGTACTGGACATTCTGGCCCTTCCTCCCATTAGGCACATCCCTGGTTGTTCCCCCCTTTGATTCCTGGGTTGAAGCCACAGTGTCGTGGAAGAGTTCTGGGTCCTGTCAAACTTCCTTCAGCCTCAGGGCTCTACATTTGCTCCTCCCTCTCCCTGGAGTGCTACAGATTCGGTTATCTCTTGTCCTATCCTCCACCATCACACTGCTATCATCATCAGAGCAGCACACATTGCAGACTGAAATCCGCCTGCCCTCCAGTGTGCTTCTTCATTTCCTCTTCTATACAGAAAGTTCCTGATGGGCAGGGACTATGCCTATCTTGTGTCATAGAAGGTGCTTTCTGATTTTGCTGGCAAAGTAAGTCAACAAGTAAGAGATGCTGGGCCTCATTTAACGGTGACTAACTGGAAAAAATAAGGATATCATGTATTAGTCATTTTACGCTTTTCATGAAATGAATGCTTTTTAAAAATCTTATGCTTTTATGGTCTTAGAAGAGCACATTGTGCTCCTACCTGTGCTCAAGGGAAACTGCTATTGTGCAACTTAGCATGACTGTAAGACAGCTTCCCAGGCCACCTGGTACCTTCCTGTGTCGCCTTCCACTTATTTCTTCTTCATTGTTTCCCCCTCCCTCCCTCTTGCCTCTTTACTCCCTCCCTTCCTTTTCCTGGGTGTCTTTCTCATTGTCCTTTCCTCTGCATGTTCTCCTGAGCTTTCCTTCAATACTCCATTCTCTCTCCATAGACCATAAATCACTTCCTAGCATAGTTTGGGTCACAATTTACTGAAAAATCTCAAACAGGATATGAGATAACATGATAAAATATAACAGCAACAAATCCCTTCCCACACACACGCGCAAAACTTTGAGCAGCCTGAAATTCTAAAGCGGCAGTGTTGACTGCTTCCGGGTAGCATGCCTCATGCTCCTCCTCTTAGCTGTCCCTAGGAAATATAATATGAAATAATGCACAGGCTACTTAATTAGAGATTATAGTAATTTAGTCTTTCCCTTTCATGTTGCAGGTTAAGAGAAATTTAATTTTAGTTTTAATCTGCCCTCTCTCTTTCTTGACAAATAGGTTATAGGTCGATCATTAATAACATTGACTAAATAATAGGTCTTCCCCAAATAACTGATATGGAATTCCTTTCAATAATGCAAACAGCTGTCATTGAATGCTGGCTGGGCATGAGCTCATACCCCTCCATGTCCAGGAGGCTCATGCTGTGACCCCTTGTCAGCCTGGGGAGCAGACAGGACTCTTTCTTAAGTCATTTCACACTATCCAATCCTGGACATGTTGTTGTAGTGGGAAGTAGCAATATTATTATATCTTTCCTCTTCTCAATAACCACTTGTGTAACTGTAGAAAGTATGTGAAGTACCTGTGCATTAATCAAAGACTTCTGATTTATCATTAATCAAGAGGACAAGAACGGTTTCATGTTTTATGAATTAGAATGAGGATAAATCAGAAGGAAACTCAGGAGTGCATTGTTCAAAGCAAGTTTTACCTTGCATTTCCTAGATTGAGATTTCAGTGAGATTCACATGCTATAATGATGTATAATGTATGTCCTGCATACCAAATTTTAAATATCCTCAAAGCCTCAAGACCATGAGGTACCTCATCTCCATCAAACAGGGGAGTTCATAGGTTTGCCAAATGGTGTAACCTGCTCTTTCTAATTATGTGAACAACTAACATGAGATGGAATTTTCCACTGTAGTGAACTATCCATTGGCCAGTGCCTCTCCAGTAAGTTATTTGTAATAAATGAAAATGTTTTAGCTTAAATTTATATATTCTGTTTAGATGTATACTTTATATGATCATAAGTTTAATTGTTATCTACATCTGAAAGCCTTAAACTGGATTCATATTTATCTCTAGAAACATAATCCCAATCTTCCAAGTGCTTAGCTGGTAACAATTCAACAGTTGCTCAGTGCTTGGAACTGGGCCAGGAACCTTGAGTGCATGCTGTCATGGAGACTTTATCCAACCCAAGACAGAAGGACTTCATAGGATGAGAAAATTTAGAAGGCAGAGGTTAAGTCAAATTAAACCTTGAACTTGGGTCTGTCTGGCTACACCCCCCCCCCCCCCCTAAGCAGTGCCCTATTCCTTCTGGCAGGTTACATTTGGTAAATCCTGGAGGAGCTTTAACGAATACACCATGCAGCCGGCTGCTCACACATCACTTTGAGCATGATACACAGAGCAGCTTTGGAAATGCTGTTTTCCTTGCTTGCTTTTGAAGCAGCATGCCTGCTCATAGACAGCAGGGACGCTCACCTAGGTCATAGTTCAGAAGTCAATTTGTTAACTTTTGGCAGGGTTTTCTTTCAACTTTTAACTATTTTCAGAATAATAGAGCTCATTTTCTATATGACTTTTTCTATGCTGTCTATTATTTACCATAATAATCTATCAATGAATATAATTTTAACAGCTGTATACTACCCCGTGTGTAAATACAACATGATTTGCTTCATTATTTTGAGATATTTAGATTTTTCCACACACTATAGATAGTGTAGAGGAACACACTGAAGCATCAACTTTTTCTGTACCTGGGATTAAATTTTTTATTCCTATGTATGTATTTTCTGGATGAAAGATTAGAAATCCATTTACAGTTGTGAATGAATGATCAGATAGATCAGTGAGCCATGCTCTACTACTTATTAGCTGTGTGATTGTGGACAAGAGTCTAACATCTGGATGGTTTATTCATTTGTAAGTTGGAGATCGCACCAATATTCAGAGTTCTCATTACAGCTAAATAATCAATTCTATTTATTTTGTCACTTGGCCTGTGTTTCTCCAATAGTTAGTTGTATATGTGGTGCTGGGGTTTGAACCTGGATTCTTGCACATGCTAGGCCAAGTGCTCCAACCACTAAACCACCACTCCAGCCCCCCACCAAAGCTAAATAGAAAAATAAATATTATTATATTGTGAAATTATTATTTAAATATTATTAACTTATCCATCTTACATATACAGCTTTCTTAATATCCTCTTTCCCACACGGTTCTTTCTGTGTATATGTATATAATTCCTAAATTTTCCTCAGTAATTTGATATCTTAAAATTATGTATTTTAAATTTATACATATGAGTGCTAGTACAGTTGGATGCGTTTTCACGCTATGTGGACCATTTGTATTTCCTCTTTTGTGAGTGGCTGTTTTATTTCTTTAGCTCATGTAGCCCGAGTGTCTAGACAGCTTGTCCCAGGAGATGGCAGATTGGAAGTGCTGAATAAATGCTCATGGAGTGAATGAAGGAAAGAAATAATATCCAGGGCTGTGCGTTTATTATTACCCGCATTCTTTTTTCATTAGAGAGATAAATCATGCGTTTTTGTTTTCTATAAATATTTTTTACATCTAATGTTTGGGTTTTTATATATAGAAACTTTGAAATTTTTTGTTTATTTATTTTTGGAGGGGGTGCCAGGGATTGAACCCAGAAGCACTTAACCACTGAGTCACACCTCCGGTTCTTTTTCTTCTTTCTTTCTTTCTTTTTTTTTTTTTTTTGAGACAGTGTCTTGCTAAGTTACTTAGGGCCTAACTAAATTGCTGAGACTGGCTTTGCACTTGCAATCCTCCTGCCTCGGCCTCTTGAGGATCACAGGTGTGCACTACCATTCCCAGCTATATTATTCTTCAGTCTTTTCACTCCTTTAGAGATTTACAAACTCTCCCAGATTATATAATTACCATTTTCCTTGTTTTCAAGTAAAAATAGGCTAGGTATATCAATTAGAATCAGAAAAATTAGTTCATGCTCATATAGAAAATTTAAACCTAAGTCAATGACATTCAAACATTTTCTTCGCTGAAGTTCAAAATTCCCTTACATTACTTTAAGTTGACATCTGAACATTTTAATATAAATTTATTATATTATAAGGAGATGAATTGGATTTAAGGACTGTGTTAGTTCTCTTTTCATCACAGTGACCAAAATAACTTAAAGAAGAAAAAATTATTTGGGTGTACAGCTTCAGGAGTCTCAGTTCATGATCAGCTGGCTCCATTGTGCTGGGACCAAGATGACATCATTCCAGAAGGGTGTAGTGGAGGACAAGTGTTGCATGCACAGAACCAGGAAGCAGAGAAAAAAATAGATAAATAAATAAATAAAGAGCCAGAGGCAGAGACAAAACATAATCTCCAAGGGTAGGCCCCCCGTGACCTACTTCCTCCAACCATAGCCCACCTACCACAAGTTATTAATCTATCATATGGCCACTGATGAAGCTATGGCTCTTATAATCTAATTACTTCACCTCTAAATATTCCTACATTGTATAGCATGAGCTTTAGGGGGGACACTTCATATCTAAGCCATAACAAGAATGAATTTCTTCCTTTTGTGATTTTAATAAAGTTACATTTTTAAAATTTTACAGAAAAGTTGTGAATATACTACCAAAATCTTCTTTAGTTACTTCATCAATTCCTATTACTGTTTTTTCCATCTCTTTTCCTTCTCTTCCCTTCCTTCCTCCACTTTAATTCTCAGTTTTCTTTTCCTAAACTGTTTTGAAAGCAAACAGCAGATGTGTTATACCATAACCACTAAATACTCCAATGTGTATCTCTCCAAATCAAAGATGAGATCCCATGTAACCACCATATGATACCCTTAACCAAGGGACAAACACAAAACACCATGGTCCCACCCTAAAATGCCACTCAACTTTCTTCAACTTCCCAGCAATCCTTCTTTTTCTTCCTGCCCCAGGGACCTCTCCAGGAACTTGCCCTGGATCTGTTTGTTTTGGTTTCAGTCTCCTTCAGTCTGAAAGAGTCACTCTTTCCTTGACTTTCACACCCTCATTCATTTTTAGATTATTGGCCTTATATTCTGCAGGATGTCCCTCTGCCTGGTCATGGTCAATATTTCCTATGCTCAGACACAGGTCATGGTTTCTTGGCAAGAACATCCCAGAAACAGTACTATGCTGGTCTCGTACCAGTCTAATCTCTGAAAATGTTTGAATTTTGAGCAACTGATTCCATGGGTGTGAGGTTTATGGATGTAAAGTCATTAGCACCCTCTGTACTTTATTAGAGCTTTGCGGCAATTATTCTAATATACATCAACATTTTGGTGCTCATCAGAACTTCCTCTATCCGTATAACCTCATCGGTGACCCTCAGTCAATCAATCACCCCTCCAGTGGTTGCCAGGTGACTACTCTCCATGTACACCATTTCTTCCACACTTATGGTTTATCGTTCTCCTGTGGAAAAAAAGAGCTGGAGCTTCTCTTCCATTTATTGCTTGTTTCTTTATACAAGTATGAGCTCATGAATCCTTGTTTAATTCATTTGGTTATAGTTTGTTATTTTCATAGACCCTTCCAGATGGTCCTGTGATATTTGGTGCTTCTATTCTTTGAGTACTTCCTTATTTTCTGGTGTAAGAGACATTATTGGCTCTTTTTATTGTCACTTTGGGAAGTCATCTTTTCGGGGAGCCCTTACCCTTTATTGTATAAAATGGTATTTAAAATCAAGATCTGGCTTTCAGTGTATTTTGTGACAAGGGACTATCATGACCTCTATCCCAGCAATCAAAAGTAGGAAAGAGATGCATTTATACTGTTAGATACACACACACACACACACACACACACACACACATATTTTATATGTATGTATTTTTAAAATATGATTTTATAAAAGCAATAAATTGCTTTGAAGAACACCATTTAAAGAAGCTCAAAAGCAAGCCACACTTTTTAAATATTTTATATATTCAGTATAAAATATTTACAATATGTACTTCTGAGAAGATCTCTATTCAGAATATCTAAAGAACTCTTACAGTTTAATAAGAAGATAAATGGCTTAATTAAATATGTGAAAGTGGTTTGAATAGATACTTCACAAAG
>PVKS010038323.1:0-18031 GCA_004027875.1 Aplodontia rufa
CCATAACCAATAGGGATTTTTCCCAGGAATGCAAGATTGATGTAACATCCAAAATTCAATCAATGTAATATGTCATTAATAAAATAAAGGATGAAAATCTCAGGAGATTCAAGAAAAATGGGACTACAGGTGTAGCTCAGCAGGCGAGTATGTGTTTAGCTCTGGGTACAAATCCCAGCACCAAAAAAAAAAAAAAAAAAAAAGGAAGGAAAGAAAGAAAGATTGACAAAAGCCAAAACTCTACCATAATTTTAAGGGGGAGGAGGGACTTCAACATACTAGCATACTTCAACATACTCAAACTAATAAGGAATATCTACAAAGAATCTAAAGATAACATCATGCAAAACAGCGAAACAGTGAATGCTTTCTTTATTCACTAAGAGAAGGAATAAGAAAAGGATGTCAACTCTTCTCATTGATATTTAATACTATATCAGCTTTCTAGCCATGGCAATTAGGCAAGGAAAAGAAATAAAACACATTTAGATTGGAAGAGCGGCAAAATCATTACTACTAAATGATATAACCTTATATGTAGGAAATCCTAAGGGATACACAATCTATTAGAACTAAGAAATGAGTTCAGCCAAGCTGCAGAATGCAATCTCAGTGTGAAAAAAACCTCAACTATATGATTGTATTTAGATATGTAACTAGCAGTGATCATTCTAAAAAGTGAAATTTTAAAAATTAACAGCATCAAAAATAACATATAGGAATAAATCTGCCCAAAGAAGTGAAAGACTTATATGCTGAAAACTATAAAATATGGTTGAAAGAAACAAAGATCTAAACAAACAGAAAGACAATCCATGTTCATGGATTAAAGAACCTAATATTAAGATGGCAAGACTCTCCAATTCATTTACATAGTCAACTCAGTCAAAACCCCAGATGGCTTTTTGAAGAAACGAACAAACTGATATTAATATGGAAATCCAAGAAAGCCAGAACAGTAAAAAAAAAAAAAAAAAAAAAAAAAAAAAAAAAAAAGAAAAAAAAAAAAAACAAAAAAAAAAAAAAAAAAAAAAAAAAAAAAAATTGAAACAGGAAACAGATATTCAAACGTCCCAGTTGCAAAACTTACTACAAAGCTATAGTAATTAAACTGTAAAATCTTTGAATATTATAGGAATAAATGTTCATGACCTTGGTTTAATAAATGGTTGCTTAGATACAACACCTAAAGCACAAACAACAAAAGAAAAATAAAATGGACTTAACCAAAATCTAAAAACTTTTATGCTTCAACTGATACCATCAAGAAAATAAAAGGCTGGGCTGGAGCGGTGGCTCAGCGGTTTCGGCGCTTGCCTGGCAAGTACGAGGACCCGGGTTCAAACCCCAGCACCACGTACACAACTGAGTGTTGGAGCAACTAAGACCATGTGAAAAACTAAATAAATTGTTTCTCTCTTTCTCTGTCTCTCTCACTGTCCCTCTCTCTTTAAAAAAAAAACAAAACAAACAATAAAAAAGGAAAATAAAAGGCTATAGAAGAATCAAGAAGACTAGGATGGGGATAATGTGGCAGTAATTCTGGTTTAGGAACAAATGCATATCATATTACTACTTTATATACATTTATGATTGTACAATAACTCAACTCCTTAATAAAAAAATTAAAAAAGAGAAGAGGAACAAAGAAAAGAAAAGAAAAGAAAAAATAAAAAGCTATCCCATAGAATGGGAGAAAATACTTACAAATTATTATCTGACAGGAGAAATGCATACAGAATTTATAAAGAATCCTTACAGTTTGACAATGGAAAGAACTTAGACATTATAAAGCCACACAAACAGACAAATAACCCAACTAAAACAAAGATGAATAAGTTGAATGGACATTTCTCCAAGAAGATATACAAATGGCCAATAAACACATAAAAAGTAATTCAATTTTATTAGTCATTAGAGAACTGTAAATCAAAATCACACTGAGATACCATTTCATACTAGTCAAGACAGCTAAAATCTAAAGACAGACAATGGTCAGTGTTTTGTTTTAGTTAGCTTTTTCATCACTGTGTCCAAAAGACCTGACAAGAACAAGAGAAGGAAAAGTTTGTTTTGGGTCATGGTTTCAGAGGTTCAGTCCCTGATTGGCCAACTCCACAGCTGTGGACCCCAAGATGAGACTTGACATCATGGCAGAAAGGTGGGGCAGAGGGAAGTGGCTCAGGATATGTAAACCAAGAATCAGATTTCTGCTCACCTGGGACAAAATTTAAATCCCAGCCACAACCTATCCACCTATAGTTACTGCCAGGTTAATCCATACCAGTGGATCAATGCACTGATTAGTTAAGGCTCTCATAACCCAAACATTTCACTTCTGAACTTTCTTACATTGTCTCTTACATGAGTTTGGGGGTTGCAGGGCGGGGGGCACAGACAGACAGCAAATATCCAAACCATATAGAGTGCTACCAAGAATGCAGAGAATTTGGAATCCTCATTTCTTGCTGGTGAGACTATTAAAAAAAAGTGCAACTACCTCAGAAAATAGTTTGGTGTTCCTCAAAATTTAAACATAAGAGTTATATTATCCAGAGATTCTGCTAAAGGAAAAATGCACAAAATTTCGTACACAAATGTTTAAACCAGCATTATTCTTAACAGTCTAAAAGTAGAAAAAATCCAAATGCCTATTAACTGATGAGTGGATTTTTAAAATATGGTATGTCCACACAATGAATTCAGCCACCAGAACAAAGTAATAGATGCATAACATGGATAAATCTTAAAAACATTATTCTAGTCTGGGTCTCCTGTTATTCCATATGCACTTGAGAATTGCTTTTTCTATATCTCTGAAGAATGTCATAGGTATCTTGATAGGGACTGCATTGAATCTGTATAGGGCTTTGGGTAGAATAGCCATCTTTATTACATCGATTCTGCCTAACCATGAGCATGGAATGTTTTTCCATCTACTCAGGTCTTCTGTAATTTCTTTTTTTAGTGTTTGATAGTTTTCTTTGTGGAGGTCCTTAACATCCTTTGTAAGGTTAATGCCCAAGTATTTCATTTTTTTTGAAGTGATGATGAATGGGAGAGATTTCCTGATTTGTTCTTCTGCGGATTTGTTGCTGAAGTAAAGAAATGCTAGTGATTTGCTGGAGTTGACCTCAATCCCTGACCTGAAATTATATTACAGAGCTGTAGTAGCAAAAACAGGATGGTATTGGTATCAAAACAGAACTGAAGACCAGTGGAACCAAATAGAAGATCCTGAGACAAACCCCCATATCCTTAACTATTTGATATTTGATAAAGGGGGCAAACGTATAGTCTGGAAGAAAGATAGTCTGTTCAACAAATGGTGTTGGACAAACTGGACAGCCATATGTAGATATCTGAAGCTGGATCCTTATCTTTCACCCTGCACAAAAATTAAATCAAAATGGATCAAAGACCTGGATATTAAGCCAACAACTTTAAACTTACTAGAAAAAGAATTAGGGTCAACACTACAGCATATAGGAGTCAGCAGCTACTTCCTTAACAAAACTCCTATGGCTCATGCTGTAAAATCAAGAATAAATGAATGGGATGCAATTAAACTAAAAAGTTTCTGCACAGCTAAAGATCTAGTCAAGAGCATCAAGAGAGAACCTACAGAATGGGACAAAACTTTTGCCTGCTACACCTCGGACAGAGGGCTAATATCCAGAATATACAGGGAACTAAAGAAACTGAAGTCCAAACTCATAAATAATCCAATCAATAAATGGGCTAAAGAACTCAAAAGGAACTTCTCTCCAGCGAAAGTCCAGAAAGCCCATAAATATATGAAAAAATGTTCTACATCATTAGCTATAAGGGAAATGCAAATCAAAACTTCAATAAGATACCACCTCACTCCTGTTAGAGTGGCAAAAATGAAGAATACAAACAACGACAGATGCTGGAGGGGCTGTGGGAAAAGAGGAACACTGTTACGCTGTTGGTGGGACTGCAAGCTGGTTCAGCCACTATGGAAAGCAGTGTGGAGAATCCTCAAAAAATTAAGGATGGAACCACCTTAACTCCCAGCTATCCCACTCCTGCGAATTTTCCCAAATGAGTTAGAATCAGCGTATTATAGTGATATGGCTTCTTCAACGTTTATAGCAGCTCAATTTACTATAGCTAGACTGTGGAACCAACCCAGATGCCCCTCACTCGATGAGTGGATACAAAAACTTTGGTACATATATACAATGGAATACTACTCAGCCATTAGAGAAGACGATATTATGGCTTTTGATATCAAATGGATGGAGATGGAAAGAATTATGCTAAGTGAAGTATCACAATCTCAGAGACTCAAGGGCCGAATGGTTTCTCTCATCTGTGGATGCTAGAATATATGCGGAAGCAGTAGTGTAGACAGCTAACCTAACAATACTTCAAATTGAATGACTCTCAGAGTAATATGGGGATGGCTCCCTAGGATACTTGGAGGCATAGGGAGGGGGATAGGAGGAGGAGTATGAAGAACTCATAGGAGACTGGAGAGTGGGAATATGGGGGAACCATCCCAGAAGCAGATGTCATTCCTCCACGAGATACCCATTTAATGCATGAGTTCTTCTGGGGGAAACTGCAACAGGTGAAACCCAAGGTAGTCATCCATGTTTTGGCATTACCCCTGGATAACAAAGTATATATACATTGATTACAGATGGTTTGATAATATTTCCCCCTTAATTGTATCTCTATATACTTCTAATAAAAAAAATTAAAATAAAAAACATTATTCTAAATGACAAAAGTCAGTCACAAAAAGACCTCATCTTAGACAATTCACTCTATATAAAATATCCAGAAAGGCAAATCCACACATAGTAGCTCAGTGGCTGCTAGAGGATTGGGAAAAAAATTCAATGGGGAGTGACTGCTAAAAGCTATGAGGTTTCTTTTGGATGATTAAAAATATCCCATAATTTTAAATATGTATATGACTCCATATATTTAAAAACTCTGGATTATACATTTCATAAGGGTAAATTCTATTAAGAAACTGAATCACTTATACTGTCAGTAGGACTACAAAATAGCTATCCTGGAAAAGTTTGCCAGTTTCTTATACTAAACATCTAATTACTATATGACTTTGCAATTATGTATTTGGGTATTTCAGAGAAATGAACTTATGTTCATACAAGAACCTGTACAAAATGTTCAGAGCAGCTTTATTCACAATAGTCAAAAACTGGCAACAGGCCAAATAATTTTCAATATGTAAAATGTTAAGCTGAACTTGATATATCCATTCCACAGAATTATACTCAGTAATAAAAAGAAAATACAGATATGCATAATAACTTGTCTAATTCTCTAGGGCTTTAAGCCGAATAGAAAAGGAAATCTCAAGATATTATATACCATGTGACTTCATTTATATAACATTTTTTAAAAAACAAAAATTTTTAAATGATGAACAGATTAGTGCTCACCAGGGATGAGGGGAGAATTACTGGAAGTGAATGGCTTGATTATAAAAGGGACTGTCATACTCTTGGAGCTGTTTAGTATCTCAAATGTGGTGATAACAACAAGAACTTGCCCATGTAATGTAGGTATTTAGAACTGCTATGGTTTGAATGTTTTCTCCCCCTGCTCCCCAATCCATGTTGAAACCCTAAATCCAAAGGTGATATGAGGAGGCAGGAACTTTGGTATGTAACAGATGGAATGGAATTAGTGTCCTTATAAGAGAGATCCTGAAGAGTTCCCTCACCCTTTCCATCACATGAGAACATGGGGAGGAGATGACTGTCTAGGAACCAGGAAATGGGCCCTCACCAGACATTAGTACTTGCATCTAGCAGGGCCCAGTCCCCATATGATAAACAAATTCTTATTTCTTATAAATCACCCCACACACACTAAGTCGGCCCAAACACACTAAGACAGAGCTAAATACAGACACACATAAATACAAACCTAGGGAAACCAAAGATAATTGGATTGAATCATGAATATATTGATAGCAGTTATAGTGAACAAAAGTTTGGCAAAATGTCACCATTGGAGAAAACTGGGTAAAGGGTATCTAAAATCTCTCTATATTATTTCTTATAGCTATATGTAAATCTACACTTAATAAAGATAAATTTTCATACTATTTTAACTTACCTATATGCATAAATTATTTTGATTAAAAAGAAAATACAGCTTTCCTTTAAGTGGGATACTTTGTGTGAAGTACATGTCAATAGAAAGTCTACAATAAAGTTCTCTCTTTTCCTTCCATTTTAAGGATAAGACAACTTCAAACTAAAATATCAATACTAAATAGTCTAAATTCTGAAAAACAGAGCCACCAGTAAGTAAATCATCCAATAAGATTACCAAAGTCCTAAACTGCAACCATATCACACTCCTACCAAAATAAACTTGGGAGAATCCCTTGCCATCACTGAATAACATTAAGACTAAACCCTCTTCCTATTCCTGTTCACAAGCTGAAAGAAGGCAATTCCAGTAAAATCTAGAAGCAAAGTAATACAGGAGGTACAATATCATTGTCCTCATATATTAATAGTATTTGTCAACATCCAGATGCTTTTTTATTGCTTTTATTTCAGTAACATGTATGAAGTACATATATGCTCCACACATCATTCCACACATTCTTCTTCTTAAATTCCCATACCAACCCTACAAGATAGGTAACATGCCCATTTTACAAAGACACTACAACTTAGAAATGGTAAATATATCAAAGCTATAAGCAATGAGTCAGGACTTTCTCCCATGAATGCCTAATTCCAGAAAGGAGAATTCTAGTTACTGATTCTCCATTAGCTCACTTTAACAAAAGTGCCTATCAATAATTATCATGAGGGGCTGGAGAAGTGGCTCAGTGGTGGAGCGCTTGTCAGGCATGCTTAAGGTCCCAAGTTCCATCCCCAGCCCAGCACACACAAATAAATGGTTCGGGGGACAGATGAAGAAAAATTGACACTCTCTAGAAAAAAAAAATTACGAGCTGTTCCCACACAAAGGTAGCCCACCAGTAAGTTTCTGATTGGGCTCTCAGTATCTGGGAATTCACCAGGACTCAAGCCTACTTACTTTTTTTTTTTTTTTTTTTTTAAAGAGAGAGGGACAGTGAGAGAGACAGAGAAAGAGAGAAATAACTTTATTTAGTTTTTCACATGGCCTTAGTTGCTCCAACACTCAGTTGTGTACGTGGTGCTGGGGTTTGAACCCGGGTCCTCCGGCTTGCCAGGCAAGCGCCAAAACCGCTGAGCCACCGCTCCAGTCCCAAGCCTACTTACTTTTACGGAGTCGTTAGCCCCCTCCTAATTATGACACCTCCCTGCCATTCTGCATTCTATGACCAACTGCTTCAGTTTTGCCTTTTGAGTTCCATTCTTCTACCACCTTACTTTACCAATCACCAACCCATGGGGTTACTATAAAAAGACCTAAAACTAAGGGCAGATCCCTCCATATTTTCTTGTCACCTACCCATGGTCACTGCTGGTGGACACTCTAATTCATTCCCTAGCCCTCTACTCTCACACATACTTAACAGACATACATGTGAATACCTACACACAATCACACACATGAGTCCCATACCCACACTTCTCTTCAGCTCTCCACATCAGCCTAATAGGTCAAGTTGTCACATCTTTCTAAAGAGTATCAACTACAATAAAAATCAGCTAATCTCCCAACTAATGAGCTCTCTTCCTTCCTTAGAGTCTCAGAGATAAAATATTCCTATTCTCCAAAACCAAACCTGTCAAGTTTTACACCTCTTGAAAACCTGAGTAAATGATGGCAATTAGAAAATCTGTAGCGTTCAGAGACTGCTGTTTCAAACAGTGAAAAACCAGAAATGCCTAACAACTTGTTGCAATGATGCAAGAAGTGTGTATTGCACTGGATACCCAAGGAGCCTCTGACAACATGTAGTTACTGTGCACTTGAATTGTGGCTACTGATTGGGTATAGTGGCACATCCCTATAGTCCCAGCTACTGTGGAGGTTGAAGACAAGTGATAACAAGTTAGATGCCAGCCAGGGCAACTTAGTGAGCCATTGTCTCAAAATAAAAAATTAAAAAGGGCTGGGGATGTACTGCAAAGACAAATTAAATTGAATATAAAATAAAAAATGAAATACAGAACATGGCAGGAAGACAGCAAAGAGGAATAAATCAGCAACTGTAAGACCAAAGAACAATTAGGAGAGCAACATCAGGGATGCTCCAAAACAAAGAGAAGCAGGTGACAAGTGTGTCAAATGCCATGACCAAGTAAATGATTTATATTGGATGTAGCAAGGTCACATTTCCTAGACTTTTCCACATTTTAATATTTCTGAAATTATTATGTGTCTTACAATCTAACAGATATGTGTGACATAGTTTCTTTTATTCCTAAAATCAATTGCAAGTTGATGGTGTGGTCTGATAATAACGGTATGATACACAAGAAAGCATAATAGTGTTAAATTGAACCAGTACACACAGATTATTTTCTCTGGAAGTTTTTGAATAAAAGGAATAGGAACCAAGAAAGAAGGCAATGTTCTGGTTTTAAACTTCAGTATAAGACACAACTATTTGTAAGCAACGAACTTCAGGTTTTTGCTTTGTTTTGCTTTTTCGAGTTTGGCTTGTTGTTTTAAGAAGGGATTTTAAAAGTAATTTTTAAAAATCACGCTATGACCAGCATAACTGATGAAAGAAAAGGAGGTACTCATGAATGACAGGTGAATCATTTTACATATCCATGCAACAGTTCCTATACACCTACTTCGTGCCTACGACAAGCCGGGAACGCGTTAACTCCAGACACCTCTCCCACTGGCAGAGAAAGTTTCTGAGAAAGTTTAGGAAGGAAAAAAAAGTAGCAACAGATATTTAGGGAAAACTGTCAGAGACATTCCAATACTCGCTACTGTCTTGATGCGTTATAAGGCCGAAACAATGACAAAAGAATTTCTGAACAGCAGTGAGGGACGACACATCTCATACACTAGTTGCCCACTTAACTCCCAAAAGCGCACTGCGTCACTCCTACTGTTGCTACCCTCGCCTTTCCCGGAGTGGGAGCTTTGAGCACAGCTGGGCAAGAGACCCACCTGGGAGCAGCGCCCTGAGCGCGGACTGACCCGCCGTCGCCTCACCCTGTCTCCGGTTTACCACCCAGCAACGCCCGCCAGCTGCAGCACCCACCCTATCGCACGCCAACTCGCGGGCGCGCCAGATGGGGAGCAGGCATAGCGGGGCGCTCTGGGAGTCAACTCCCGCCCCTCGGCTCACCTTCAAACTGTGAGGCCGGCCTCCGCGAGGCATCTCTCCGCACCGCCTCCCTCCGCTTCCGCGCAGCGCTCCCCAAAACCTCCCCCGGGAAGGCGCGCGCAGCGGATCCACCGCCGCCATTGGCGGGCGCTCGAGCGGGGGCGGGGCTTCTCTGTGTCCCGGCGCTTTGCGGAAGCTACTGACGGACGTGGACCGTTCACTGTGCTCTGGGCGGGGACTGGGGGCCGCGCTGCTCCCAGTACTTCCTGTTCTGCTCCGATTTCCTTTCCCTTCCGGGTTGGTAGCAGGTTGAGCGCAGGCTGGGCAACCCCTACTCCTAATCCTCGGGTTCCTGGCGGCGTTGCTGCTGGGCAGGGGCTTGGAGTGGGTCCTAACCTCCAGGTGTTGGCTTTCAAAGTATGTCCGTGTTCTGTGGCTAGAACTGACCTTAAGTACAAATAAAATGAAAACCCAAAGTAGGCTATGGCTTAATCGATAATTAAAGAGTGGCTGTGCTTCTTGGTAATTTGGAGAAAGGAGAAGTGTTATTTCCCCAGCTATGTGGGTGAGGGAAAGGGTAAGAGCTGTCAAAATTAAAATGATTTATTAAAACACAGTTGGCTGGGTTTTGAGTTCTGTAGGTCTGAGGTATGGCCATAGAACTTGTGTTTCTAATGACTTAACAGATGCTGTTCCAGGGATCACTCTAGTAACTTGAGTCAGCTGCCCTTCCTTACATCTCAAGTGAATATTCTTGTCTCCACTTTTGAAAGTGAAATGGCTAGGTAGCCAGGACAAAGAGCCCCATCTAAGAGCTAGGAGGTAGAGCGATTGACAGGGTGTACTCAGGGCCTTCAAATGCAAAAAGACAAAGTGCCCCATCTAAGAGCTAGTTGGTAGAGAGCAATTGACAGGGCTTACTCCTGGCCGTCACATGCAAATGATCATGAGGATCACCTGTGGGAGCAACTCCTTAGTCCCTGAGGCGGGAAAACCAAGAAGTGGGGGTGGACACAGATGGGAACTTGCAAAGAGTTGCTACCTGCCTTGCATAGATTCTAACCAATGACTTTGGTACTTAGTTTCAATGTCTATTTTGCATAGATTTCAACCAATGTTGTAGATGCGTTTCTCAATGCCTGCTTTGCATGAATGTTAGTTATGCGCATACTCAAAATCAGTATAACCCCTGGTGGAACCTCCATTAGACGGTATCCTGCTTCCAGGTACCCCTCCACTTTTCAGAGTTTCTGCTCTCCTTCCTTAAGTAAATCCTACTCTTACTCCTCCTTCCATAATTGTCAGTGGATTTTATTCTTCAATTTCGTGAGAAAAGAACCCAGAAGATTGGCGCTGAATTCCCAGGGTGAATTTCCACCACACCAAGAGCTGCAACACCCAGCTTTTAGCTGGAGAGTTGCTAACACTATTTCAGCTGCAGACACCTGTAGCCAACCCAAATTTTCAGTTTTAGCTGGGAATGACTACGAAGACTAGAAGTGGACTATTTTGGCTGCTGGAATCTATAGTCAGCCCAGACTCCATTTGCCTGTGGGAGCAGAGAATCCGGCCTCATCTCAAAAACGGTGCATCACTTTCAGAAGTAGAATTAAAACCAAACACAATGAGAAAGAGGCCATGGACTGAGCAAAAACTTAATTAGGTTTTAAAGTCTGAGTAGAAAGATTCTGTAAAGAAGTAGTCTACTGGGGCTGGAGCAGTGGCTCAATGATTATGGTGCTTACTGGGCATGCATGAGGATGCCGGTGCCAACCCTAGCACTACATACACAAGGAAGTATTGGAGCAACGAAAGCCACATGAAGTACTAAATAAAATTGATTCTTTCTCTCACTGTCCCTCTCTCTTAAAAAAAAATTAAAAAAAAAAAAAGAAATAGTCTGTTGTAGAAAACTAAATGGTAATTTAAACAACTTGAGAGTGCTCCCCCGGGGAGGGGGATAAGTATGCGGAAATGGAGTTTAGCCTTCTGCTTTAAAAGCACTTTTTCATGTACCTCAAAGAATACATTCTATTGTAATGATCCACTTTTTGTCTTTTTATCCTGCCTGGTCCACATTCTTCCATCATCTCCTGTTTGAATTCCATAGCGTAAAATTACAAATGTTTTGTGTATAGTGAATAACCACTCTGAAATAGTTGAAAAAAATGAAAGAAAAGTCATAGCTTAAGGAACACATTATTACTGTCAACACTTGGCAATATAAACCACATACAAAAACTATTTTGGGTCTCTGGCTGGGACTCAACCAAGAAAAGAGTTTTGCTATCCATGCCTCAACTGGGCCTCTCCACCTTACTAGTCATCTTACCGTGTATAGGACTTAGCTCTCAATTTCATCTCTGTGCTGTTCCAGCTGTGGCCCCAGTGCACTGTCTACTTATCATCTTCATTTGGAGATGCTCTCTCTTAAATGTTCCTGTTTCCAAACTGGTGCCTATTCAGAATTCATCATCTTACTAGTGTCACTGACACTCACCTGCTGGTAGCTCATGCATAAACCTTGGAATTTTCATGAACACTTTTGTGTCTCTTAACAAAGTCCTGTCTTCCTACCCCTCATGTATAAATCTTTAATTTATCCATTCTCTCTCTATAGCCACTGCCATTTCCCAAGCCATTAATATCCTTTTCCCAGACTACCAATAGCTTAACCCAAGTCCCTGAATCTACTTTTACCCCTCCATGCACCACACACATATACTTCATTCTCCACATAGACTTTCCAGCGATTTATGCATCTCTATTTGGCCTTTACTTTGTTTGTCAAATGTACCCAGCCCCTGGAGACTCAAGGCATAAACATTTACTGTTCATTTTGCCTGAAAATCTGTAGCCTCGAAATTGCCATTTTACTTTCCATGTACCTGTCAAACCTGAACCACATTGTCTTAATTTCCCACAACTCTCTTGCCCTAACCATCCCCGCTTGTTACTTTCACAGGAACCTATACTTCTTTGGCAATGTCATATTAATCATAACTAAGACACAGTAATTAAATACAAAATTTATAATTGTTTGTTTACCACTGGGTCCACCTCTGTGCTATCTAAGGCAATACCATTTCTCTTCCACACTTTTTTGTCCCTAGCAGTTAGCACAGTATCTTCCACATACAAAGCACTCAAATCTTTCCTATGAATGAATGAATAATTATTTGCTATCGTTTAGATATGGTTTGAATATGTCCCTCAAGGGTTAATTTGTTTGAACCCTTTATTGGGTTTATTTATTTGGTTATTTGCATGTTTGGTACTAAGCTTTTTGAATTATTTCTATATTCTAGATATTAGACCCGTGTTAGAGGCACAACCGACCATGAGTTTGTCCCATTCTGTAGGCTCTCTCAATTTCATTCTTCAGTGTTCTATAGTTTTCCTTATAGAACTCTATTACCTCCTTGGTTAGATTATATCCTAAGTTTGTTTGTTTGTTTGTTTATTGAGATTATCATGAACGGAATGATTTTCATGATTTCTTCCTTGGTTGTATCACTGTTGGAGTATAGGAATGTGATTTATTTGTGGTATTGAACCAGTATAGATGCATCATGTGTTTATTTAGCACCCACGTGTGCTTGTTAAGAACACACAGAGTATAGACTTTGGGTTAGATAAATTTAGGCAGTGTTTTTAATCTCAGCTTTTGCTGCACCAAGAAACATCATGCCACTGGTTAGAATATTGCTTCCTTTACTCACCCTCCCTTTTTCTGAGGCAGGTCCACTTCAGTGGCCACCACCAGTGGAGGGCTTTCTTCTTTATTTTATTATTTCCAAATTTCTGAGTCCTAATGCTTCTTTGAGTGTCCAATATTAAATTCTAATGAAATCTCTCTTTTGGCATGCTTTGCTTAGAAGGTGTACACCCAGGACTTTCATCTTATGGCCAGGCACAGCTTGGAATACTGCTTTGCTCTACTCCACCGTCTTCACATTGTTTTAATTTGCATTTCCTGATGGCATGTGATGTGGAACATATTCTTGCATGCTTATTTTCTACCCACAAATCTTCTGAAGAATTGATATAATTTCTTATTTAAAGACTTGGTAGATAACAACTCTGAACAAATTTGTGCATTTTTATTTTGGAAAGTTGTTAAATATTGGTTTGATTTCTTTAATAGATGTAAAGCCCATTTAAATTATATATTTCTTCTTGGATGAGTTTTGGCATATTGTATCTTTCAAGAAATTTGTAGATATTGAGAGTTTTCTCATTTTATGTTTTCAGTGTCCATGGGATCTATAGTGATATTCCTTTCTTTCATTTATGATTTTAGTGATTACTTTTTGTTCAGCATGTTCTTACGTATTGGAGGCATTCATTGCTACACATTCATACATGCATACAAAATGAAAAAGGAACTTAAGCCCAATGCTTATCCAAATGTTCCCACTTCATAGTGATTTTTTTTTTTAAAGAGAGAATGAATTTGATTTATTTTTTCATCTGGCTTTTGTTTTTCTGACACTTAGTTATGTATGTGGTGCTAGGGTTCAAACCCAGGTCCTTGTGCATGCCAGGCAAGCACTCTAGTGCTGAGCCACCACTCCAGCCATGATATTAATAATTTATATCTCCTATTTTTCTTAGCATGTCTAGAAATTTAAAAGATTAATTGATGTTTTCTCCAAGAAATAGCATTTGGTTTTATTTTGAAGAAAGAGGGACAGAGAGAAAGAGTAGAGAGGAAGAGACAATCACTTTCATTAATTTTTCATGTGGCTTTCATTGTTACTACACTTAGTTGTTCATGTAGTGCTGGAGTTCAAACCCACGTCCTTGGGCATGCCATGCAAGCAGTGCAACCACTGAGTGACTGCTTGAGCCCCCAGCCTTTGGATTTGTTGATTTTTCTCTATTAGTTTCCTATTTTCAATTACATTGATTTCTGCTTAATAAAAATTTTAATAATATTCTTTATATTTATTTAATACTTTTATTTATTGTATATTTTCTTCTAACTTTGTATTTAATTTGATCTTGTTTGCCCAGTTTCATAAGGAGGAACTTTTATTTTTTAATAGAGCATTGTAATTATACATAGTAGTTGGATATGTTTTGGTGAAATCATGTATGGAAAGAATTTGGTTTGAATCCCCAAACCATCCCTCTCATGTCCTTCCTCCCTTCCACTATCCTCTTTTCTCTACTGCTTTTACTTTTTTTACTATTTATTTATTTGTGATTGGCTTAGTTTTTATATAGATGATCTGTCCAGTGATGAAAGAGAGGAATTAAAGTATTGCAGTCCATTTGTTTCTTGAAATTGAAGAGATTTTGTTTTATGTATATCAATGTTTTGTTGTTTGGGGCATATATTTATGATAACCGTATCATATTGCTGCTATGTGATTCTCTTGAGTAATATGAAATGATCTTCTTTGTCTTTTGATTAATTTTGGCTTGAAGTCCACTTTATCTGATATGAAAATTGCAATACTTGCTTGTTTAAGAGAGGTATGATATTCTTTTCCTTATCAGCCTGTGTGTGTGTTTGTTTGTGAGGTGGTCTCTTGCAAGCAGCATATTGTTGGGTCTTGTTTTTTAATCCAATTTTCAAATCTATATTTGTTGATTGAAGAGTTTAGACCATTTTCTTTGAAAGATATTATCAAGAGATGATTTTTTCATGGGTTTTGAATTATTTCTAGTATTTATATTGGTGTTCATCCTTTTTTGAATGATTATTTTTCTACTATAATATGTCCCATGTTGGTTTTCATTTCTTCCTTTTTTAACTTTATTTTTTGTTAGTGTGTTATAGTTGTACATAATAATGGGATTTGTTGTCACATATTCATAGATGCACAAAATACAGCAATACAATTTGGTCAATACCTCCCTCCTCCTGTCCCTCAATCCCTTGCCTTTCTGCTGAGTCTTATATTTTTCCTACAATACCTAAGTACAGTGCTGTAATTCTTATACCTATGAAGAATATTTTTTAAATACATGACTATAGTATATACAGTGACATATTTATAAATGCTCGAAATGTACCATGCTTTATCTCAGTTCCCACATTTCCCCTTTTCCTCCCTTCAAATCATCCCTTGTTATTCTTTGATATATTTGACAATAGGATTAAACATTTATGTTTTTGTAAAGGCATGCAGTATAGTGTGTTCAAATATCTTATGCAATATCTTGAAACTGTATCTCATAAATATTAACATATTGCATTGTTATTCTATGGTTCAAATCCATGAGTTTACCTACGTATCCCCCAAACCTGGGTTTAATTCTGGCCTCCACAAATGAGAGAAAGTATTTCGCTCTTAAGTTTCTGGGTTTGGCTAACTTTGCACAGCATGGTTTGTTCCATTGCCATCCATTTACCTTCAATGGATACAATATCATTGGCTCTAATAGCTGAGTAGATCTCCACTGCATGTATGTATATATATATATATATATATATATATATATATATATATATATATATATACCAGAGCTTTTGGAGCAGGTATCTGGGTTGGTTCCATAATTTAGCTATTGTAAACTGAGCTGCTATGAACATAGATTTTGCTGTGTCACTGTAATATGCTGATTTTAATTCCTCTGGGAAAATATCCAGAAGAGGGATAGCTGGGTCATGTGGTGGATCCAATCCTAATTTTGGGGAGAGTCTCCACACTGCTTTCCAGAGTGGCTATACCAGGCTACAATTCCACCAACAGTGTGCTAGTGTTCCTATCTCCCCACAACTTCTCCAGCATTTGTTATTGTTTGTATTCTTCATCTTTGGCAGTCTAACTGGAGTGAGATGAAATCTTAAGACAGTTTTGATTTGCATTTCACTGATCACCTGTGATTTAGAACACTTTCTCATGTATTCGTAATCTTGCTCAATTTCCTCTGTTGACAAATTTCTGTTTAGCTGTCTTGCCTATTTAGTAATTGGATTGTTTGTGTTTTTGTTCTTGAATCTCTTGAGTTCTTTGTAAATTTTGGATATTAGTCCTCTATCAGAGGAAATACAGGCCATGATTCTCCCCCATTCTGTAGTTTGTCCCTTGACTGTTTTTATTATTTCCTTGTCTGTGCAGAAATTCTTTAGTTTAATGGCATCTCACTCACTGACTTTGTACTGTAATTCTTCACTTTAGGAGTCTCGTTGAGGAAGTCATTGCCAACTACCATATGCTGGAGTATTGGGCCTAATTTTTCTTCTACCTGTTGTATGGGAGCTGGTTAAAAATTAAATCCTATCAGATTTAATTTTTGGCAAGGTGAGAGATAAGGATCTAATTTCAATTTTCTGCAAGTGGCTGTCCAGTTTGTTCAGCACCATTGATTGGATAGGCTGTCTTTCCTCCATGTTATATTTTGACTCTTTGTTAAAGATCAGATGTTTAAAGAATTGTGGGTTTCTTATTTTTCCAAATGAATTTGAATATTGCTTTTTTTATATCTTTAAAGAATGACATTGGAAACTTGATGGGGATTGCAGTGAATCTCTATATTGGTTTTGGCAGAATGGCCATTTTAATTATATTAATTCTGCCTAACCAAGAGCATGGAACATCTTTCCATCTTCTCAGGGCTTCTTCAATTTCTGTTTTCAGTGTTCAGTAATTTTCTTTGTAGAGGTCTTTTACTTCATTTGTTAGATTAATTTCCAAGTATTTTATTCTTTTCAAGGATATTGTGAATGGGATCAATTTCCTGATTTTTTTCTTCTGCCCTAATATTGTTAGCATATAGGAAAGCTATTGATTTATGATTGTTGATCTTGTAGGCTACTACTTTGCCCAATCTGTTTATTAGTTCTAGCAGTTTTCTGGTGGAGCTTTTTGGATCTTCCAGATATAGGATCATGTCATCAGCAAAAAGGAATAGTTTGACTTCTTCCCTTTTGAGTCTTATGCCTTTGATTTCCTTCTCTTGCCTGATTGCTCCAGCAAGGGTCTCGAGGACTGTATTGAATAAAAGTGATGAGAGCGGGCAGCCTTGTCTTATTCCCAAGTTTAGTGGAAATGCTTTCATCTTTTCTCCATTTAGTATCATACTTGCTGAGGGTTTGACGTATATGTCCTTCACAAAGTTAAAATAAGCTTTTTTTTTTTTTTTTTTAGAAAGAGGGACAGTGAGAGAGAGAGAGAAAGAGAGAAACAACTTTATTTAGTTTTTCACATGGCCTTAGCTGCTCCAACACTCAGTTGTGTACGTGGTGCTGGGGTTTGAACCCGGGTCCTCAAGCTTACAAGGCAAGCTCCGAAACCACTGAGCCACCGCTCCAGCCCCATAAAATAAGCTTTTTTGATCCCTATTTTTTCTAGAGTTTTGAGCATAAATGGGTGCTGGATTTTATCAAAGGCCTTCCTGTATCTATTAAGATGATCATATGGTTTTTGTCCTTAATTCTCTTTAAATGATGAATCACATTTATTGATTTATATATGATGAACCAGCCTTGCATGCCTGGAATGAAGCCCACTTGATCATAATGAATTATCTTCTTGATGTATTTTTGGATGCGGTTTGCAAGAACTTTACTAAGGATTTTTGCAGTGATGTTCATCAGGGATGTTGGTCTGTAGTTTTCTTTTTTTTGATGTGTCCTTTTTGGGTTTTGGTATCAGAGTTATGGTTGCTTCATAAAAAATGTTTGGGCAAGTTCCCTCTTTTTCAATTTCTTGGAATAGCTTAATGAGGAGAGGTGTTAGCTCTTCTTCAGCGGTGTAGTAAAACTCAGCAGGGAATCCATCAGGTCCTGGGCTTTTCTTCTTTGGAAGACTTTTAATT
>PVKS010038324.1:0-18001 GCA_004027875.1 Aplodontia rufa
ATATTACAGAGCTGTAGTAGCAAAAACAGCATGGTATTGGTATCAAAACAGAACCGAAGACCAGTGGAACCGAATAGAAGATCCTGAGACAAACCCCCATATCCTTAACTATTTGATATTTGATAAAGGGGGCAAAAGTATAGTGTGGAAGAAAGATAGCCTGTTCAACAAATGGTGTTGGACAAACTGGACAGCCATTGGTAGACAACTGAAGCTGGATCCTTATCTTGTCTATATCTTTTAATTGAAAAATTGAAATCATTTATAGTCAGTGTCATTATAGATATGTTGGTGTTATGCTTCCATGTTGATCTTTCATTATATTTTCATACAGCTTGTCAATAGCCTATTAATCTTCATTAATTTAGGATATTTAGATTTTTGTATTGTGGATTCCTCTTTGTGCAGTTTATCCTTGAGAATTCTTAAAGCAGAGGCTTGATTGTCATTCTTTTAGCCTTTATTTGTGGTGGAAAATTTCTGTTTTCCCACAAATAATGAAAGAAAGCTTTCCTGGGTATAGCAAAGCTGTTTAGCTTTTTTTCACATTGGAAAATCTCAATCCAGATCTTCTTTAATTTTAGTATCTGTGTTGAGAAGTTAAAAATGAATGTTGATGGTTTGCCTGTACAAGTGACTTGATGTTTCTCTCACAGTTTTTACTGTATTTTTCTTATTTTCTATTTTATGCATTTTGATTATGAGGTATGCTGGAGAACTTCTTTTTTGATTAGATCTATTTGTGGTCCAATATGCTTCCTGTTGGTGAATGATTATCTCATTGAATATGGATGAAGTTTTCTGTGACTATTTCATTGAAAATATTTTTATTGACTTTAGGTTTTGGAATCATGTTTTATTCTGTACCCATGGTCCTCAAATTTGGTTTCTTGACCTTGTCTTTGATTTCTTGTATATTCTGATCATGTTGTATTTTTTTTTCATTTATTATGTTCTGTATGCTCAAACTCACATTTCTATCTTCAAGACCTGAGATTCTATCTTCAAGTGCTGAAATTCTGCTTTCTATGCAAGTTATAATATTGTTGAGGATTTCACTGAATTTTAATATGACATCTAATCTCTTTCATTCCATGGGTTCTGATTTTTTTTCTTTTCAGTTCTTCTGTTTATTTATTGAAATGGTCTTTCATTACCTGAATTTACTATTTTATTTACTAAATTAGATCCTCCTTTAGTTTATTGAACATTAAAACATCATTTTTTTATTTCCCTGGCCCTTCATCCACGTATGTTACTTCTGTGTATGTGAGATGTTTGTTGGGATGTTTTGAGTGCTGGGAGAGATTAGTTTGTCTGTGTTCTCCTTTTTAAGATGTCCTGTACTTGCACATCATTGAGTTATATTCCCTTTCCTGTTTAATATGCTTGCCCTTTTGTGTGCAGTACTTTTTTTTTTATATTTCAGGAGTTCTCTCTTTTTGATATATGAGTAAATTACAGGAGTGGAGCTATAAATCTGAAGCTCCCCTCTGATTGTTTATCTTGGTGCTTGGTTGTTGTTTTGGGGATTGTTTGTTTCCAATTTGATGAATTCAAATTTTATTTGGCTCAAAGGGATTAGAACTTTTATGGAGTGAGACTAATCTTTTGGCTGGGTTGTAGGAATCTCTCAGCAGCAGAAGTTCTAATCTGTAACTTTGAAGTTTACCAATTACTTTCCAGACCTTCTTAAAGGGAGATGGGAGTTTGGATTAGCACTAATGTCAGTAACTAGTGCCTAAAGATAAATGGCCAAGTGTCCACTTTGACACCTGTGACATTAAATGCCACCTATATAGCAATCATTGGGTCTAAAATTAACATCGGCACCAGCAACACAAAACTGTGAACTAGATCTAGCATTTGACATCAAATGTCTATTATAGCATCCACTGTATTAATCATCTCAACATGAATGGGGTATGGATGGCATAAACCATAAAATTCTATGATTCATTGGGATTAATTTCTTATGTAATTAGAAAATAGGCTTGGGAGATTGAAGAAACCTTGAAAAAACTTTTAAAGTGATCAGAGAAGAGGCAGGAGTTAGGTAACGTATGGAAGCTGTAAAGATGAAAGAATAAAAGATTAATTGAAACTAAAAGAAATAAATAGAGGGAGTGGGAACAGGAAAATTTAGCTGTTAGTAGGGGAGAAAAGTTTAAGAAGGGGAGATGAGAAGTGTTGGAACCAAGGTATGAGAAACTTGGGAACTGTAAGATATAAAATCAATTCAAAAGCATCCAAACTTAACACATATCAAACCTAAGTAATAAACAAATGTAGAAGGAAATAATCAATATGAAGGTAAAATTACAGCAATATACAATATTTTTCCAAACTTATCCACAAAGTAAGTACACACCCACACACCCACACACACACACACACAATCATGAATACTAGAAGAAGCAAAAAGTAACAAAACATGATAAAATGATATTTGGAAAAAAACTCAACTGGTTAATTTAACAAAAAGAATAAATTTGAATAAAAATGGAGTATAGATAAAATACAGAAGTGAGAAGAAATGAAAAGAGAAAAATAAAAAATAAAAAATGGAAAAGAAAAAAGCATTGCTGAGAAATAAGGAGCTTGTTTCTGTTGAGGTGGTCACATCTTTTGACAGAAAAGAAACTTCAATCTTTTTATTTGTAGTCATTGGGGCAGGGATTTCTGCCTGCCTTTGTGGTTAGGAGGCACATCTGTTTTTGTTTTTGTTTTTTTACCGTTTTTTTAAAATTTTTATTTCTGAACAACCATACAAATTTTTAACAAAATAATATAAAATATGTATAGTTTCTGGATACTAGATTTACCCCCAGGACCACCCCCCCCAATTTCCCACCCATATCCATCCCTTCCCTTACCCACAATATCTCTAAAAATGTATTAGGCTGTATAACATTACACCTTATCTGGATTTAACACATGATAATAAACCACCTTTCTGAATGGCCAGGGTCTAGTTCCAGCCTCCACAGATGAGTGGAGACATTCGACCCTTGGATTTCTGGGTTAAGGTGATGTGACTAAGCATAATTTCTTCCATAGCCATCCATTTACCTTCAAAGGCTGCGATAGCATTGTTTCTAATTGTTGTGTAAAGTTCCATGGTATATATGTACCACAGTTTTTGGATCCATTCATTAAGTGAGGGCATCTGGGTTGTTTCCATAGTCTAGCAATAGTAAATTGGGCTGCTATGAACATAGATATTGCTGTGTCACTATAATGTGCTGATTCTAAATCCCCTGGAAAGATACCCAGGAGTGGAATAGCAGGATCGAATGGTGGGCTCATCCCTAGTTTTCTGAGGATTCTCCACACTGCTTTCCAGAGGGGCTGTACTAGTCTTTAGCTCCACCAATAGTGTGTTAGTGTGCCTATCTCTCCACAGCCCCTCCAGCATCTATTATTGCTTATTTTCTTCATTTTTGCCATTCTGACTGGCGTAAGGTGATATCTTAATGTGGTTTTCATTCGGATTTCTCTGATTACTAGAGATTTAGAGCACTATCTCATGTATTCATTGTTTTAATGGATATCAGTCTCTTGTCTTTCTCCATATGGTTTAGAATCACAAGCTGGGTGCTGACAAATTATGTATTTCTATTACATAGGAAGCATAGTGTTCTAAACTGGACATTCTGGTAATTGGGTTTAGTCTCAAAAAAAACTTTAGAACTCTGTATGTTGAGATTTTGATATTTGTTTCACACCCTCTATGACTGGGAGGATGCCAATCAAAACTAGATTTCTAGTTTCTGGTAAAATCTACTTTTATGACATAATGACATAACCCCCTCAGGTGTTGGCTTCACCATCATCAATATGAAATACTATGTATCTGCCCTGGAATGCAGATGCTCTTGTGTGTCCACTATAGTGCCAGCAAAAAACGTAGCTTTCACCCTTGGGAGCCAGGGTCTGAATGATCCAAGTATAATTTCTTTATGCCTATATCAATCTCTGGTTAAAGTGTCTTCCAGGAAATTTTTAAAGATGTTAACAATTTCCTGTCACTGCTAGAAGTTGTATCAGGCATTCGCAACAGCAGTGCCAAAGGTAGATTTTTCTATCTGATATTCCCATGGACTGTGGCACTGACTGTTGGTGTTTGCACTGGTGATGATTTTTCCAATTAGATGCATGTGAGGACTGAGTCATTAGTTCAATTGCCCTGCCTACAGCAGGTTTTCCAGTGTGTGGCATGTGCAAAGTGTGGTTACTGAAGTGGATTATTTCCTCCATGACTGTGCAGGTGGAGTCCAGCTAGAGCTGAGACAGCTTTTCCAGATGAGCACTTGGAGAACTACATCTTATTTCACTACCCAGGCAAAATTTCCCAGCCTGGAGCATTTTCCAATCAAGGAGAATCAATTTTGTATTTGCTTACACTAAGCCATGTCCCCTACTAACGCTTTGTCCACTAAAACCATCCTTCCTTTCTAATACACAGGCTTTCCCAAGCCAACTTTTCTGTTTTCTTTCTTTGTTTCTTTCTTTCTTTTTTAAATTTCTATATCTGCTTATCATACTATCTCCCTTGTCTGCACTGACCTTCACTGAGAAGCAGTCGTCTGGCTTTGTACATCTGATGCTTAGGAACTGCTGTGAGGTGCTTCTTTCCTCTAACCCACCATCATTTCTCGTCTATATTACTTTTTATAAAACCAGAATATGTGATTTATAAAGTGAATGAATGTGACATTAACATTGTAAAACAGATATCATATAACTTACTGAAGTTGAATGGCATATATTATTTTCATTTAAGAACAAACTATATGTAACAAGAGTAAATTAGAATTAGCAAAAATATCAAGGAAGTATGTGAGTTTATTTGTGAATATGTTATTACATGTAAGATAGTAAATAGCACTTACAAGAGTGAATGGAAGTGAATATGGTAAATAAGGGCTGAAATCAAAGGTAGTCCGTAAAACTGATATTATATAGTTACTATTTTCATATGGTGAGTGAGTGAAAGATAAATGCGGAAATGTCTTGCTTGCTTTCTTGGGAGAGCTATATTTCCATGGATCAGATATAATAATACTTGAGTCAACTGAATACCTAGAGTACCTGTTTACATTCGGTTTCTATAATGACCTATTGTATTATGGAATGTTGAGAACTGTAGCATGTACAAAACTTACTATAAGTTTTATTCCATTTAATTCTGGTTTAAAATAGCTTGTTGCTAAATAGCTTTCTGAAAATAGGCCTAAACTGAGTAATCTAGTATAGAGTGAGCTGTGATTCATGATTATTATACAGACAGGTTTTTGGAAGGGAGAATGATAACATTGCTTGTGACTTTATTCTGAGAAGTCCTGAGATTACTAGTTTGAGTTGAAATGCTCTAGCTACTGCTCCTGCAATGTGATACTGTGAGGATGTGGATGCCCCATGTCAGGCTAGAATCTTATGCTGCCAGAAAAGGGAAAACATGGAATATTAATGCTGTCCCATATTCCAATGATGGACATTTCTACTTATATATAATATGCATTTATTTATTATTTAATTCATCTAAATATTGCTGAAAATTTACCATGAGTTAGGTACTCATGCATGTCATGGGCATGCAGCAATATACAAAAAATTTTGACACAATGAATAAAAGTGGGAGAGAGGCAATGGATACTATTAATTGCATAATATCTATAGTGTTTCAAAAGATAATGAAGATGCTGAGTTAAAATATAATAGAAGATAGGAAGTATATTCTGGTTAAGAGATACTAATTTGAAATATTATAATCGTAATGTACTTTATATTTTCCTATCTTGTAAATGAACTAAGAGTATTTAGAGTATCAAGTGTGAATATTTTGTTAAAAGCCTTTGTGGTGCACATGGAATAGCAAGTAGATTGGGGTGGTTATATACGTCAATAAGGAGAAGATTAGGAGAAGAGGTCAGAAAAAGGGATGCTATATTTTAGAAAACTGCTGGGCATTGCAAGACTTTTGACATTAACTAAAAAAAAATAGACATTGAAAAGTGTGATTGGAAGTATGATATCCTAGAGTGTATATTTTAACATAGTAGTTTTGATAGCTTTTCTCAAAGTACAGGAGAGAACCAAGGACAGAAGAATAAGTCAGCTAGTAGAATATTATGGAAGTTAAAGAAAAAGATTTAGTGGCATTAACACAAATAGGAGACATAAAAAGAGTCGTTTTGCTTCTGTTTTTATTTCCCTCCAGCACTATTAATTGAGTGGTTAATTGTGAAATCCTAGAGCAAGGGAAAGTCTCTGCAAAGACTCAACAAATAAAAAGCACTTCTACCAGTGATCTCGTCACACGAATCAAGAAAATTCCCAACCTCTTAATGATAGTTATTTTTGTGCCACCTACATTTTATTCTTTTCCTCATAATGGAGAAAATAATGATTCAACTATGAAATATGAAAAGTTTCAAAAAAGATGTATTAAATGTTATCATAAACATCTTAAATTTTATTGTCATTTAAAAGTATATAAAAGATCTACTTTATGAGTTTGAGTAAATGAATAACAAATTGTGTAATTATAAAATTTTTAATAGTTGCTGCTAAAATAAAATAGAAAATTGCTGTCTAATGAAAACAGATGTGTGAGTCCCAAAACTGCCCATTCTATTTGAATTCTTTTTCCGTAAAATTAAAGCATCTGTTCTATATAATAACTCTACTGAAATCAGTTTTCTTGGCACATTGTTTACAATATAACTCCAGCAATAAAAGTTCCATCTTATTTCTTAGTTTACTTTTATTAGTGCATTAGTTTTACATATTGATGGGATTAGTTGTCACATATTCCTATATGCACAAAAATCATCAATACAATTTGTTCAACATCCCCCCTACACCCCTCTACCTCCCTCCCCTCCTCCCATCCCCTGAACCCTTGCTTTTCTTCTGGGTACTATATTGTTCCTAAAATACCCAAATACAGTAACATAATTCTTATACCTATGAAGAATATATATATATATATATATATATATATATATATATATATATATATATCTGTAGTATATACAGTGACATGTATAACTGTTTGGAATGTACCTTGCTTTATCTCAGTTCACACATTTACCCTTCTCCTCCCTTCCTATCATCACTTGTTATTCCTCAAAATATTTGACAATGGGATTAAACATTTACGTTTTTGTACAGGCATGCATCATAGCTTGTTCCAGTATCTTGTGAGTTGTCTTGGAACTGTATCTCATAAATATTAACATTTCACATTTTTGTTCTATGGATCTAATAAATGAGTTTGTCTACCTTACTCCCAAGTACTACCTTACTTACTTACTGGCTTTGGGTCCAGCCTCCACCAATGAGGGACTCCCTTCGGCCCTTTACTCTCTGGGTTTGGCTAACTTCAATCAGAATGATTTCTTCCAAGGCCATCCATTTAACTTTAATAGATGCAATGACATTTTTTTTTCTAATAGCTGAATAGACTCCATTATATATATATATATATACATATACATATGTATATATATATATATATATATATATACATATATATATATATATATAATAACTTTTGGATCCATTCATCTAGTGAGGGGCATCTAGGTTGATTTCATATTTCATAGTTTAGCTATTGTAAATTGAGCTGTTATGAACATGTATTTTGCTATGTCACTGAAATGTGCTGATTCTAACTCCTCTGGGAAAATACCCAGAAAGGGATAGCTGGGTCATATGGTCAATCAACCCTAATTTTTTGAAGAGTCTCCACACTGTTTTCCAGAGGTACTGTACCATCCTGCATTTCCACCAACAGTGTGCTAATGTTTCATCTCCCTACAACCACTCCAGCATTTGTTACTGTTTGTATTCTTCATATTTGCAGTGTGACTGGGGTGAGGTGAAATCTTAATGTAGTTTTGATACGCATTTCTCTGATAGTGAGTGATTTAGAACATTTTCTCGTGTATTCATTGGCTTGCTCAATGCCATCTGTTGAAAAGTTTCTGTTTAGCTCTCTGGCCCATTTATTGATTGGATTGTTTGTGTTTTTGTTATTGAGTTTTTTGAGTACTTTGTAAATTCTGGATATTATCCCCCTGTCAGAGGGATCAAAGGCCATGATTCTCTCCCATTGTGTAGATTATCTCCTTTCTGTTTCGACTATTTCCTTGGATGTATAGAAATGCTTAGTTTAATGGCATCCCACTCCTTGATTTTATACTGTAGTTCTTTCATTTTATGAGTCTTGTTGAAGAAGGCTTTTCCAAGTGCCATAATATGCAGGATTTTGTTCCAAATTTTTCTTCTAGGAGTTGTATGGTAGCTGATCCATTTAGATTTTATTTTTGTGCAAGGTGAGAGGTAATGATCTAATTTCAATTTTCTTCAAGTGGCTGTTCTGTTTGTTCAACACCATTTGTTGACTAGGCTGTCACTCCTCCGTGTTCTATTTTCGACCCGCTTTGTCAAAGATCATATGTTTAAAGATTTGGGGCTTTGTCTCAGAGTCTACTGTTCTGTTCCATTGGTTTTCATTCCTATTTTGATACCAGTGCTATGCTGTTTTTAATACTACAGCTCTATAGTATAATTTTAGATCTGATATTGCAAAACCACCTATTTTATCTTTCTTGCTTAGTAATGTTTTGGCTATTCTGGGTTAATTTTTGTTCCATATGAACTTCAAAAATTGCTTTTTCTATATCTGCAAAGAATGACATTGGAATCTTAATGGGGATTACATTGAATCTGTGTAGTGCTTTTGCCAGAATGGCCATTTTAATTATATGAATTCTGCCATTCCAAGAACACGGAACCTCTTTCTATCTTCTCAGGTCTTCTGCAATTTCTATTTTCAGTGTTTGATAATTTTCCTTGTAGAGGTCTTTTACTTCTCTTGTTAGATTAATTCCCAAGTATTTTATTCTTTTAGAGGATTTTGTGAATGGGACTAATTTCCTAATTTCTTCTTCTGCCCTAATATTGTTGGCATATAGGAAACTGTTGATTTATGGGTGTTGATCTTGTAGCCTGCCACTATGCCAAATCTGTTTATTAATTCTCCCAGCTTTTTGGTTGAGTGTTTTGGATCTTCCAGATACAGAATCATGTCATCAGCAAAAAGGGATAGTTTGACATCTTCCTTCCTATTCTTATCCCTTTGATTTATTTTTCTTGCCTGGTTGCTGAAGCCAGGGTCTAGATGACTATCTTGAATAAAAGTGGTGAAAGGTGGCAGCCTTTTCTTGTTCCCAAGTTCGGTGGACATGCTTTCAACCTTTCTCCATTTAGTATTATTCTAGCTGAGGGTTTGGCATATATAGCCTTTATATATTTAAGATAAGTTCTTTTGATTCCTATATTCTAGAGTTTTGAGCATAAAAGGGTGCTGGATTTTTCAAAGGTCTTTTATTCATCTGTTGAGATGATCATATTGCTTTTGTCCTTATATCTATTTAGTGATGAATTACACTTCTTGGTTTGTGTATATTGAACCAGCCTTGCATACCTGGAATGAAGCCCACTTGATCATGATAAATTATTTTCTTTATGTTTTTTAATGTGGTTTTCAAGAACCTTATAAAGGATTTTAGCATCAATATTCATGAGGGATATTGGTCTCTAGTTTTATTTTTTCAATGTGTCTTTGTTGAGTTTTGGTATCAGAGTAATGGTTGCTTCTTAAAAAATGTTTGGGAGAATTCCCTCTTTTTCAATTTCTTGGAATAGCTTAATAAGGAGAGATGCTAGCTCTTCTTCAAAGGTGTGGTAAAACCCCACAGAGAATTTATCAGGTCCTGGGCTTTTGTTCTTTGGAAGACTTTTAATTACTTTGTGGATTTCAGTGCCTATTATTTGACTGGTTATGATTTCAATTTCATCTTGTGTCAATTTGGTATTGTTGTATATGTTTATTTATTTTCCCATGTCATCCAGATTATCTGATTTATAGAAGTAAAATTTTTTCAAAACAGTTCTGATAATCTGTTTGATTTTAGTGAGGTCAGTGGTGATCACATCCTTTTCATTGGTGATTTTGTTGACTTGCTTTAATTCTCTCCTTCTTTTAGTTAGATTAGCTATGGGTCTATCAATTTTATGTATTTTTTGGAAGAACCAGCTCTTTGTTTTGTTGATTCTTTTTATTATTTTTTGTAGTTGTTCTCAAATTCATTGATTTAAGCTTTAATCTTAATTAGCTCCCATCTTCTGCTGGCTTTGGGATTAGACTGTTCTTCCTTTTGTAATGATTTGAGCTGGAGCATAAGCTTATTTGTTAGGGATTTCTCCTGATTCATAATGTGGACACTCAGTGCAATATATTTTTCCTTTAAGAATGCTTTCATGCTGTTCCAGGAGTTTTCATATGTTTTGTCTTTAATCTCATACTCTGTCAAGAATTCCTTCATTATTGTTCTCATATTTTCTTGGATCCATTCTTTATTTAATAGGGTGTTATTCAATCTCCACATATATATGTGCTTTGTGCCATTATTTTTTCTATTAATTATTAGGGTCATGGCATCATGGTCTGATAGGATAAACAGAATAATATCTTCTTTTTCATATTTGCTTAGATTTCCTTTGTGAACGAGAATATGATCTCTTTTGGAGAAGGATCCATGTGCTGCTGAGAAGAAAGTATACTCTGCCAATTTGGGCAGAGTATTCACTTTGTCAGATATAATAATTGCAACTCCAGTTTGCTTTCTTGGGCTGTATGCCTGGTAGATATTTTTCCATCCTTTCATCCTTAATCTGTGGGTGTATTAGCTGTAAAGTGAACTTTCTGTAAGTAGCATGTTATTTGATTATGTTTTTTGATCGTATCTGCTAGTCTGTGTCTTTTCATTGGTGCGTTGAGACCACTCACATCCAGTGATAGAATAGTTATATAGTTGTGGCTCATATTCATTGTGTTTTATTAGTAAGTTCTGTGCTGTCTTGGTTGTCTATTGATATTGAATATCCTCTGTTTGTGGGTTTTGAGGAATGTTAGCTTGTTCTTCTCTCTGGCATTTATCTTTGAGTAGTCTTTGTAATGGTGGATTTCTTTTCACAAACGCTGCAAGTTTGTTCTTATCGTAAAATGTTCTTATTTCCCCCTCAAATTTGAAGCTCAGTTTTGCTGGGCATAGTTTTCTTGGCTGCATGTTATGTCCATTCAGGTGTTGAAAGATCTACTTCCATGAACTTCTTGCTTCCAGGGTCTGAAAAGTCAGACGGGATTCTTATCGGTTTGCTTCTGAATGTGATTTAGTTTTTCTTCCTTGCTGTTTTCAAAATTCTTTCATTGATTTCTCTGTTCTACAATTTGAATATGGTGTTTCTTGATGAGCTTATCATTTGATTAGGCTTACTGGGTGTCCTATAAGCTTCCTGGATAAGCATATCTGACTCTATTTTTAAATGGGAAAAATATTCCTTAGCAAATTCCTTAAGAATGTTCCTTATCCCATTCGTTTGTGTTTTAATTTCTTCCTGTAGGCCAATGACTCTGAGATTGTTTCTTCTGATTTCATCCTGGGCATTTTAAAAATCTTTTTGGTGTTCTGTGAGATTTTTTTTTTCCTTTTTTGTCATCCATGCCTTCTAGCTTATTCAGTCTGTCCTCATTGTCAGAAGTTCTTTCTTCGATAGCTGAAGTTCTGTTTTCTATAGAAGTTAGTGTATTATTAAATTCTTACTTGGTTACTCTCATATCATTGATAGCAGATTTTAGCTCTGTTACTTCCTTTTTAAGTGGAGTTTTTTAATCTCTTGAGTTTTCTCACTTAATCCCTTCATTATATCTTCTTTTAACTCATTGGCCTTTTAGTAATCAGATCATAGTTAATACTTTCAAGGTTTTCATCTTGACCCCTATCCATGGCATTCTTTTGGGGGGAGTTTTTGGTTTGAGGTGAAACTCTCTTTATTTGATTCTTCATTTTTCAATGGCTTTTTCTGGATCTCTGAATTGAGATTTCCTGAGTGAAATGTATGCAGTTCTCCAATTAGTTTTTCCTTGCAAGTCAAAAGGTCAGATCACCCACCAACTCTGATGATCAGCTTCTTCCAGATGGTGTTTCCTCCTGGGTCCTTGTGTTGTTCTACCTATTAGATCCAGGTTCAAAGATGGAAATATGAAAATACTGGAATACGGGATGTCAGGTAGATGCTGCTGCTCCAGTTGGGAAACCTCCCTTGTTTGTACTGTTCATTTCCTGAGTGCCTTCTGGAAGGACTCAAACAGGCCACAACTAGAATGTGGGGTGTAAGGTTGGCGGGGCTGCTCCAGGCAGGGAACCTCCCCTGGTTGGTCCTGAGCAGGGGTTAGTCTGCATGGAGTCCCTACTTTTAGCGTCCTGAGTGACTTTAGTCAGGTCTCAAAAAGGCCCCAACAGGAACGCAGTGCATCAGGTAGGTAGGGGGCTCCAGGTATGGAACCTCCTCTTGTTGGTCCTGAGCAGGGTTTTCCTGGACATGGGCACTGAACACAGGGCATCAAGTAGGCAGGGATACTGCAGGTGGGGAACCTCCCCTGATTCCTCCTGACCAGGGCTGCTCCAGATGGGATTACTTTTGGTAATGTCCTGAACAACTTCCAGTGTCACTCCAACCCAAAATTACTCTCTTAAAAGAGCCATTTAAACATATTATGCATCATCGGACTTAAAAGTGAAATCTCTCAACTTAGAGCACTTCTGAATTTTAAGAGAATTAAAATATGCCAACAAAAGACAAGAAAGAAAATAAAAGTAGATTTAAATATTTCCCCAAAGCTGAATTTTCTCTTGGGTACAAAAATAGTTAAGAAACAAGGGTTTTAGTTTGTATATTCACATTGAAACATTCAGCATTGCTATAATGTAGTGCTTCCTGATTGTTTCATGTCATGATTTATATAAAACTGCTCTCATTTCAAAACAGTTCGCTATAATAAAAAATATTTTTACATGTCATGGTAACCTCAAAGCAAACATCTACAGTAGACAAACTAAGATAATAAGCAACAAAACAAAACACACTAGCATAATATATCACTAAACTGAAAATGAAGATTGTAACAGTGAGAAAAAAATGGAATTACAATAAAACTAGGAAATAAGTTATAAAATGACTATAGTAAGACTTTATTAATAAATATTTGAAATGTCAGTACATTAAATTTTCCAACCAAATGACTAGAATACTGAATGGAATTTTTTTTTAAAGACAGAAGGACAGTGAGAGAGAGACAGAGTCAACCATACAAGTTATTAACAAAATAATATAAAATGTGTATAGATTCTGGATATTACAATTACCCCCAGGAATCCCCCCCCTCAATTACCCACCAATATCCCTCTCTTCCCCTTTCCCCCATATCTCTAAAAAAAAATTATGTTGTATAGCATTGTATCTTATCTGGATTTAACACATGATAATAGACCAACTTTCTCACAGGCCAGGGTCTAGTCCCAACCTCCACAGATGAGTGGAGACAATCGACCCTTAGTTCTCTCGGTTAAGCTGATTTTACTCAGCATGATTTCTTCCATAGCCATCCATTTACCTTCAAAGGCTGAAATATCATTGTTTCTAATTGCTGTGTAAAATTCCATGGTATAAATGTACCAGTTTTTGGATCCATTCATTCACTGAGGGACATCTGGGTTGTTTCCATAACCTAGCAATAGTAAATTGAGCTGCTATGAACATAGATATTGCTGTATCACTATAATGTGCTGATTCTAAATCCCCTGGAAAGATTCCCAGGAGTGGAATAGCAGGGTCGTATGGTGGGCTCATCCCTAGTTTTTTGAGGATTCTCCACACTGCTATCCAGAGGGGCTGTACCAGTCTTTAGCTCCACCAACAGTGTGTTAGTGTGCCTATCTCTCCACAGCCCCTCCAGCATCTATTATTTTATTTTCTTCATCTTTGCCAATCTGACTGGCGTAAGATGATATCTTAATGTGGTTTTCATTTGCATTTCTCTGATTACTAGAGATTTAGAGCACTGTCTCATGTATTCATTTGCTTGATCAATGTCCTCTGGTGAGAAATTTCTATTTAGCTCTTTGGCCCATTTATTAATTGGGCTATCAGTGTTTTTACAGTTGATATTTTTGAGGATTTTGTAGATTCCGTATATGAGACCCTTGTCAGAGAAATCATAGCCCATGATTCTCTCCATTTCTGTAGGAAACCTCTTGATTCTTTTGATTGTTTCCTTGGCAGTACAAAAGCTTTTTAGCTTTATCGCATCCCATTCACTGATTTTTGACTTTACTTCCTTCACTTTAGGAGACATGTTGAGAAAGTCTTTGCCTACTCCCAAATACTGAAGTGTTGAACCTAATTTGTCTTCCATCAGTTGAAAGGTAGCTGGTTTAATACCTAGCTCCTTGGTCCATTTTGATTTGATTTTTGTGCAAGGAGAAAGATATGGGTTTAATTTCAACTTTCTGCAAGTGGATGACCAGTATGTCCAGCACCATTTGTTGAAGAGGCTGTCACTTCTCCATGAAATATTTTGCCCCCCTTTGTCAAAAATCAGATATTTAAAGATTTGAGGGTTTGTTTTGGGGTCTTCTATTCTATTCCATTGGTCTTCTTTCCTATCTTGATGCCAGTACCATGCTGTCTTTGTTACTATGGCTCTATAGTATAGTTTTAGATCTGGAATGGCAAAACCACCTGTTTCATCTTTCTTGCTTAGTAGTGTTTTGGAAATTCTTGGTTTCTTATTATTCCAAATGAATTTGAGAATTGATTTTTCTATGTCTGTAAAGAATGACATAGGTATCTTTATAGGGATAGCATTAAATCTATATAAAGCTTTCGGTAGAATGGCCATTTTTATTATATTAATTCTGCCTATCCGTGAGCATGGGACATCTTTCCATCTTCTTAGGTCATCTTGGATTTTGTTCTTCAATGTTTGATAATTTTCATTGAAGAGATCTTTGATTTCCCTTGTTAGGTTAATTCCCAAGTGTTTTATTTTTTTCAAAGCTATTTTGAAAGGGACTGATTTCCTGACTACTTCTTCAGTCCTATTATTATTAGTATATAGGAAACCTATTGATTTATGCTTGTTGATCTTGTATCCTCCCACTTTGCTAAATCTATTTATGAGTTCAAGCAGTTTACTGATGGAGTTTTTTGGATCTTCCAGATACAGGATCATGTCATCAGCAATAAGATAGAGTTTTACTTCCTCTCTTCCTATTTTTATCCATTTCATTTCTTTCTCTTGCCTAATTGCTCCAGCTAGGTTCTCAAGAACAATATTGAATAAAAGTGGTGAGAGCAGACAGCCTTGTCTTGTTCTCAATTTTAGTGGAAATGCTTTAAGCTTTTCTCCATTAATATTATACTAGCTGAGGGTTTAGATATATAGCCTTAAAAAAAGTTCAGAAATGGTCCTTTGAACCCCATCTTCTCTAGAGTTTTTTTTAAATTAGAAGTATATAGAAATACAGATGAGGGGGAAACATTATCAAAACATTAGCAATCAATGGATATAAACTTTGTTATCCAGGGGAAAAGCCAAAACATGGATAACCACCTTGGGTTTTATCTGTTGCAGTTCCCCCCCAGAAGAACTCATGCATTAAATGGGTAGTTCGTGCAGTAATGACATCGGCTTCTGGGCTTCTGGGATGGTTCCCCAATCTTCCCAAACTCCAGCCCCTATGAGTTCTTCATATACCCACATCCCTCACCATCCCCCTCCACCCCTCCCTACACTGCCAAGTATCCTAGAGAGCCATCCCACTATTACTCTGAAAGTCATTCAATTTGAATTTTTGTTAGGTTAGCTGTCTGCCATAATGCTTCCCCATATATGCTAGCATCAACACATGAGAGAAACCATTCGGCCCTTTAGTGTCTGAGATTGGGAGACTTCACTAAGCATAATTCTATCCATCTCCATCCATTTGATTTCAAAAGCCATAATATCATCCTCTCTAATGGCCAAGTAGTATTCCATAGTATATATGTACTAAAGCTTTTATATCCACTCATCAAGTAAGGGGCATCTGGGTTGATTCAATAATCTAGCTATAGGAAATTGAGCTGCTATAAACATTGAGGCAGCCACATCGCTATAATACGCTTATTCTAAGTCTTTTGGGAAAATTCCCAGGAGTGGGATACCTGGGTCATAAGGTGGTTCCATCCTTAATTTTTTGAGGATTCTCCATACAGCTTTCCATAGTTGCTGGACCAGTTTGCAGTCCCACTGTTGGGGTCTGACCTCAGGTCTGACCTTCACTCCGTTTCATTAGCTGCCCTGGAGAGATCTTGTTACTATTTGTATAAATTCCTCCAGGAGGGGCTGCTAGGTCGTGCGTTGTTATACAAAAGGTCAAACAGGGTGGGTCAGAATGTATCGACTACAAAATGTTCCTAACTTTTGTTTGTACTTGAAATCTACATAACACCTGGAAACTCCCTCAGAAGGACTATTGATTCCTTGGCTGTCTCCCCTCCTCCTTATAAAAACCCATGTGCCTTGATAATAAACAGATTCTGAGCTGCCATCAGCTGCATGTGGTTGCCTCGTTTCCCCGGCTGGGAGGTAAGGGGTCCCCGGATGAGGGGGGACCCGGGTTCCAGCCGTCAGCACTCACCCTCCTCCTGATCGGCTCATGGGGGACAATTCAGCTCCCCACATCCCACCAGAAGTGTAATAGTGTTCCTCTTTTCCCACAGCCCCTCCAGCATCTGTCCTTTTTATTTTTCATTTTTGCCACTCTAACAGGAGTGAGGTGGTATCTCATGGAAGTTCTGATTTGCATTTCCCTTATAACTAATGATGTAGAGCATTTTCTCATATATTTATGGGCTTTCTGGACTTCCACTAGAGAGAAATTCCTTTTCAGTTCTTTAGCCCATTTATCGATTGGATTATTTGCAAGTTTGGACTTTAGTTTCTTTAGTTCCCTGTATATTGTGGATATTAGCCCTCTATCCGAGGTGTAGCAGGCAAAAATTTTCTCCCATTCTGTAGGTTTTCTCTTGATGCTCTTGACTAAATATTGAGCTGTGCAGAAACTTTTTAGTTTAATTGCATTCCATTCATTTAATTTTGATTTTACAGCATGCGCCATAGGAGTTTTGTTAAGGAAGAAGCTGCCAACTCCTATAAGGTGTAGTGTTGACCTGACTCCTTTTTCTAGTAAATTTAAATTTGTAGGCTTAATATCCAGATATTTGGTTCATTTTGATTTAATTTTTGTGCAGGGTGAAAGATAAGGATCCAGCTTTAGTTGTCTACAAATGGCTGTCCAGTTTGTCCAACACCATTTGTTGAACAGGCTATCCTTCTTCCACACTATACTTTCCCCCCTTTATCAAATATCAAATAGTTAAGGATATGAGGGTTTGTCTCAGGATCTTCTATTCAGTTCCACTGGTCTTTGGTTCTGTTTTGATACCAATACCATGCTGTTTTTGCTACTACCGCTCTGTAATATAATTTCAAATCAGGTATTGAGATACCCCCTATTTCTTCCTTTCTATAGAGGAGTGATTTGGCTAGTCTGGGTCTCCTGTTGTTCCATATGAACTTGAGAATTGCTTTATGTATATCTCTGAAAAATGCCATAGGTATCTTGATGGGGATTGCATTAAATCTGTACAGGGCTTTGGGTAGAATGGCCATCTTTATTATGTTGATTCTGCCTAACCATGAGCATGGAACATTTTTCCATCTGCTCAGGTCTTCTGTAATTTCTTTTTTAGTGTTTGATAATTTTCTTTGAATAGGTCTTTAATATTCTTTGTAAGGTTGATTCCCAAGTATTTCATTCTTTTGGAAGTGATGGTGAATGAGAGAGATTTTCTGATTTCTTCTTCTGCGGATTTGTTGCTGGTGTAAAGAAATGCTAGCGATTTGCTGGAGTTGATCTTGTAGCCAGCTACTTTGCTAAAATCTCCTATGAGCTCTAGGAGTTTTTTGGCTGATGTTATAGGGTCTTCTAGGTATAAAATCATGTCGTCTGCAAATAGAGATAACTTGACTTCCTCTTTT
>PVKS010038325.1:0-17995 GCA_004027875.1 Aplodontia rufa
AGGATTGAACCCAGGGGCCCTTTACCACTGAGCTACATTCCAGACCTTTTTATTTTTTATTGAGACAGGGTCTCAGTTGCCCATGACAGCCTGGAACTTGTAGTCCTCCTTCACTCATCCTCCTAAGTAGCTGGGATTTGAGATGTCTGCCACTGCATACAGCTCCAAGTGTCATCTTTAAAATTGGTCAACTAATCCCCATTTGGATGTTTAAGATGTCAAGTTGAGAATTTCAAACATGCACAACCAAAACTGAACTCCTAATCATCTGAACCAGCTATACTCATAACCTTTCCCATCTCTGATATTGTTAACTCCATTCTCTTGGCTTAGGCCAAAAAATCTTGGAGTCATCCTTTATTCTTCTCTTTCTCTTATATTCCACATCCAAGTCTTAAACTGGTCAGCTTTATCATTAAAATATATTCTGATCTATAGAGTTAATCCACTGCTATCACTTTGGCCCCAGGACATCATTATCTCATTACTTCAGTTGCCTCCCAACTATTCTCAGAGAGAAGCCAGACCTACCCTTCTAAAACTATGCCAAAGTCAAGTATGGTACACACCAGCAATCCTACCTGCTCAGGAGGCTGAGGCAGGAGAATCACAAGTTCCAGACCAGCCTGGGCAACTTAAGGAGAACTTGTCTCAAAATAAAATAAAAAGGTCTGGGAATGTAGCTCAGTGGTTGAGTGGCCCTAGCTTTAACCCGCAGTATTTAAAATAAATAAATAAGTAAAATTTAAAAATAAGGCAGATATAATCCTTCACTCAAAAATCCTCCCCTGATTTTCTGTCTTCCCCAATAGGACACGGATAACTAAAGGGTTTGTTTTGTTTTATGTTTACTGTTTTTATTTTTGTTACTGGAAATTGAACTCAGGGGCTCTTTACCATTAAGCTACATCCCCAGTCTTTTTTATTATTTTGAAAACAAGGTCTTATTAAGTTGCTAAGGCTTTATATTTTTGAGGCTGGCCTCAAACTTGTGATTCTCCTGCTTGGCCTTCCTCGTCACTAGGATTACAGGCTTGTGACACTGCACCAAACAGGACAACCAAAGTTCTTACAGTGACCTTTGAATAAAGTCCCAAAAGAAGGGTTTTTACCTCTCTTAGTTCATACCTACAATTCACATTCTAGGTCAGTCGACAGTATTATTTACTCTTTCTTAAACTTGCCAGGCAGGTACCCGCATCAGAGCCTTTATTTTTTTTTTTTTCACTTTTATTTTTTGCAAATGGGGAATCAAATCCAGGGCCATGTGCATATTATGCAAGAGTTCTAACTCTGGTCTACAACCCAGCCCTTCTTTATTTTTTTTCCACATATTTATTGGTACATTATACTTGTACATAATGATGAGATTTGTAATTATACATTTATACCTGCACATAATATAACAATATAATTTGGCCATTGTCACTCCTTAGCCCTTTTTTTAGGATGTATTTCCTCCTCTCTTCCTAGATTTTACTTAAATGACACTTTCTGAATTTTATTTTTTTATTACTTTTTTATTTTAAGGGGGGGTACAGGTGATTGAACCCAGGGGCGCTTAACCACTGAACCATATCTCCAGCTCTTTTTATATTTTGTGTTGAGATAGGGTCTAAGTTGCTTAGAACCTCGTTAAGTTGCTGAGGCTCACTTTGAATTTGTAATCCTCCTGCCTCAGCCTCTCGAGTTGCTAGGATTACAGGTATGGGCCACCATGCTTCACTTTGTAAATTTTAAATTGTATCACATGAGCATTTTATTCTTATGCCATTTATCTTTTTCTAATAACATGTATCACTTTTATTTTATTCATCTGTCTCCCCAACCAAAATCTCAAAGAATGAAAGCACAGATTTGTTTTATTCATTGCTGAATCCCCAAAGCCTGTAACTGGGCCCAATGTGTTTATCAAGTGGAGTGCAATAAACGCTTCTTCATTACATGAATACCCATTACTTGCAGAGGAAGCTTAAGTAACATGGCTGAAGAACACAAACTTTGGAACCAGATTGTTTTGGTTTAACATCTGAACTGAACACTAGCAGTATAACTAATCAAATTACATGTCAGAACTAGACTTCAGCTTGATTTTTTAAAATTTTTTTATTAGTGCAATATAGTTATATATTATGGTAATATAGTTATATATATAGTTATATAGTATAATATAGTGTTATATATATGTATATATATATATATATATATAGTAATGGGATTCATTTGACATAATCATACATGCATGGAATACAATTTGTTCAATTTCAGTCTCCAGTAATTGTTTCCCTCCCCTCCTCCTATCCCTATTCTTCCTCTACTCTACTGGTCTTCCTTCTATTTATTTTTTTAATTGGTTCTTCATAGATATACATAAAGGTGGAATTCAGTATGGTATATTTATATATGTACATAGCATGATTTGGTCAATTTCATTCCTCAGTTCCTCCCTTTTGGTTCTATTTTGTTTTGTTTTGGGGAAAGAACTCAGGGCCTTGCATGTACAAAGCTCTTCATCCACCACTAAGCTCAAACCCAAGACCCCATTGTATAATTTTTTTTTCCTCTCAGTACTGGGGATTGAGCCCAGGGACACTCTACCACTAAGCTATATCCCTAGCCCTTTTTATTTTTATTTTTTTATTTTGAGACAGTTTCACTAAGATGCTGAGGCTGGCCTTGAATTTGTGATTCTTCTGCCTCAGCTTTCTAAGAATCTGGAAGTACAGGTGTAAATCATTGCACTTGGCTGTATAATATTTCTTATTGACCACTCTATCCCTCCAGGTTAACCTTTTGCAGCAGATCCACTTGATTCCTCTCTACACTCATTTTTCTACTTTATTATCTTGGTTGCAACCTGAGTTACTAACAGGATCAAAGCATCTTTCCTTCCTGGATTTGGCTCACTAAAAAGTGCCAGAGAAATATCTTTTGCAACACTTATACATATCCAGACAGCCTTGAGCTTCAGGGGAAAGTGACTCAATTCCTGGCTCTAGAAAGTAGATCCCTTGGGCCAAGAAAACCAAAACAATCTCATTCTTCAGAGTCAGGCACAGTGGTACATGCCTTTAATGCCACCTGAAACAGAAGGATCACAAGTTCAAGTCCAAATAAAAATTCTTCTAAAAGGCTTGGGATGTAGCTCAGTGGTAGAGAACCTCTGGGTTCAGTCTTCGGTGTCAAAAAAAAAAAAATCACCTCCACCACCACCATCATCATCATCATCATCTCATTCCTCCTGCCAGCGATTGGTTAAGAATAGATATATGGGGGCTGGAAAGGTGGATCAGCAGTTACGGCGCTCGCCTTGCAGGTACAAGGACGCAAGTTCAAATCCTAGTACCATGTATACAACGAAGTGTCAGAGCAGTGAAAGTCACATGAAAAACTAAATAAAATTGATTCTCTCTTTCTCCCTCTCTCTCACTTTCCCTCTTTCTAAAAAAAAAAGGTGGGGGGCTGCTCAGTGGTTTCAGCGCTTGCCTGGCAAGCACGAGGACCCAGGTTCAAACCCCAGCACCACGTACACAACTAAGTGTTGGAGCAACTAAGGCCATGTGAAAAACTAAATTCCTCTCTTTCTCTGTCTCTCTCACTGTCCCTCTCTAAAAAAAAAAAAAAAAAAAAGAATAGACATATGATACAGTTCTGGACAATACTAAATGAAGGAAGTCTGTTGCAGGCTTCTAGGGAAAATTTCCTTGCTGTTAACAATAATAACTCCAGGGGCTGGAGCAGTGGCTTAATGGTTGGAGTGCTTGCCTGGCATGTGCAAGGACCCAGGTTCAAACCCCAGCACCACGTATACAACAAAGTGTCGGAGAAACAAAGGTCATCCAATAAATAGATTCTCTTTTAAAAAATAATAATAATAATAACAACTCCAGAATTGGAGCAGTGGCACAGTGGTTATTGCGCTTGACTGGCATGCCCAAGGACATGGGTTTGAACCCCAGCATCACACACAATGAAGTGTTGGAGCACAAAAGCCACATGAAAAACCAAATGAAATTGATTCTTTCTCTCTCTCTCTCTCTTTTACTGTCCCTCTGCCTCTTAAAAAAAAATAATAACTCTTCTTTTTCTGTGTATTCCTTCTCTGGATATGATTTCTGGCACTGTTGAAACCATAAGACCTAGGAAAATATTAGCCATTAGTTGAAATTAATATGTAGTTAACAGTCATTAAATATTTAACTCATTAAATATCTCTGTCATCAGGCATTTATTGGATTGCAATTCCTGGCCCACTTTTTAGTGGGTGGGGACATTTGACTAGTACTAGTCGAAGAATTGTGAACAGAAATGATGGGTATTTCTGAACTGCAGCATTTAATTATTGACGCAAGGCCTTCTAGGGTTCTCTTTTTCTTCAGGCACAATGATCAGCACCCGTCAGTGTGGTAGCAGTTTTGTCATACTGCTTAAGTAATGAGTTCAGTGAAGAGAAACCATAGCTGGCCCTGGATACATCTCTTTTTTTTTTTTAAGAGAGGGGGACAGAGAGAGAAAGACAGACAATTTTTTATTTAGTTTTTCATGGACTTTCGTTCCTCAGACACTTCATTGTGTACATGGTGCTGGGGTTTGAACCCGTGTACTCGCACATGCAAGGCAAGCGCCATTACCGCTGAACCACTGTTCCAGCCCCGGATACATCTCTTTTTCACATAGCATTTTAAAAATACCAAGTAGAGCTGGGCTGTTGCTCAGTGAAAGATCACTTGCCTACCATGCATGTAGGCATCAGTCAATAAAAAAATGCCAAACAAAAGAACTAACAACTGCCAGGTGGTGGTGGCACACCTGTAATTCCAGCAGCTTGGGAGGCTGAGCCAGAAGGATAGCAAGTTCAAAGTCAGCCTTAACAATTTAGGCCCTAAGCAACTTAGCGACACCCTGTCTTTAATTTTAAAAATCTTGTTAAGTGCCCCTGGGTTTTACGTCTTACTGTTAAAATCTGGATTTTCAAGTCAAGCAGAAATACTCTAAGTTTTAGATCCACTCTTCTCCAAGCTTCAATGTGTTCATTTAGGAAAATGAATAATACATACATTTCCAGGTTCACAATATAGTTAAACAACAGAAAGCACTAAAGAATTTAACACAAGGTTAATACTCTGTAAATTCCAGAAAGTATTAAAATGTTATAATTTTGCATTGTAACAGCACATATACTACTGCAATAAGAGTAACATCATACATTGTTTTATAATGAATTTTAAAATGAAATTTCTCTGTGTGAAGAGAGCACTTCAACTTTATATAAACCTGTAAGTTAAACTTTTATTAAAATTATCTTATTTTAGGGGATAGAGCAGTGACTCAGCGGTTAGAGCACTTGCCTGTGATGCACGAGGACTGAGGTTCAAACCCCAGCACCATATACACAACTGAGAAACAAAGGCCATGAAAAAACAAAGTTGATTCTCTCTTTCCTTTCTTCTCTCAGTCAATATCTCCCTTTCTCTCTCTCTCTCTCCTCCTGTCTTTAAAAAAAGTTATTTTATTTTAAAGCCTTTAAAAATTTGAGGTAGCCTGGCACATCTTTGTAATCCCACCAACTCAAGAGGCTGATGCAGGGGTATCACAAGTTTGAGGCCAGCCTCAAAACTGAGCAAGACCCTATCTCGAAAAAATAAATAAAAGGGGATAGGAATGTAGCTCAGTAGTAAAGTGCCCCTGGATTCAATACCCAGCATCACAAAAAAAGAAAGAAGAAAGAAAGAAAGAAAGAAAGATTGATTTGAGATAAAGCCTTATTCCAGAAATCCTATTATCAACACACACACACACACACACACAAAGTTCTTATATAGGAATGTCATTGAATGTACCTGGACACAATTGTAGTCACCAATTAGTAATATTCCTGGGGCACTTAATAGAAGCAAATGAAACAAAGTAAGTGAACCTTCAACTTAACAGGATCCTCAAAGATAAAACCACACTAAAGATGATACCACCATCTGAAATTACAAAACATAGCCAGGTAGAGTCCCAGCACTCAGGAGGCTAAGGCAGGAAGATCACCACCTGAGCCCATGAATTTGAGACCAGCCTCAGCAACAGTGTGAGACCCTGTCTCAAAATAAATAAATAAAATTATAAAACATGCAAGAAAACAATCTCCACGAGAAAGACTCAGTGAACACAATGAACAGTGGGCATTAGATTCCCAAACACATGGATAATAATATCAGATAAAATCTATAAGGATGATAGAAAGAATTAAAGACAGACAAAATGGAAATATAATATGACCCAGACAATTAGAAAGGAAATTCAATCAAAAAAGAAATAAATATAATTCATAAAAATATGTAGTCATACCAATATATGTAAAAATCCCTGGGAGTGGTGGCACACACCTCTAAACCCAGCTACTGGAGAAGATCACAAGTCAAGGCCAGTCTGGGCAACTCAATGAGACCATGTCTCAAGATGAGGATATAGCTCAGTGGTACAATGCCTGCCTAACATGCACAAGGTCCTGGTTCAATCATCAGGACCACTAAGTAAATAAATATGTGTATATACACAAACACATATTTTCCCCATTTTTATTGGTGCATTGTAGTTGTACATATTGATGGGATTTGTAGTATATTTTTACATGCACAAAATATAACAACATAATTTGCCCAGTATCACTCCTGAGCACTTCTCTCTCTCCCTTGGTTTCTTTCCTCTATTGATTATATATATATGTGTGTGTGTGTGTGTTTACACACACACACACACATATATATACAAACATACACTGATGGAAGTTACCCACTATGTAAAAAGGCCAACAAGGTGAAAAGGTCACATGCAGATGATTGGGTTAACAGCTAGCTGAACTTTAATCAACAGCCAGCAACAACCAGCAACCACACAAGTGAACTATTTTGGAAATCCAGCCCAAGTGAGCCGTCTGAAAACTTTAGACTGAGCTGATATTGGGTACAATCACATGAGATAACCAAAGCAAGAACTTTCCATGTGAGCCCTTCCTACATTTCTGAGCAACAACATCATGAGCAACATGAAACTGTTATTGGCAAGAATGTAGAGAAAATAAAACCCTCATAAGACTGCTGTTGAAAATTTAAATGGGACAACCATGTTGGAATATAGTCTGGAAGTTATTCAAATAATCAAACAGTTGCCATAAGACAACAATTCTACTTTTAGGGGCTGGAGTGATGGCTCAGCGGTTATGAGCACTTGCCCCACATGCGCAAGTACACGGGTTCAAACCCAGTATCCACGTACACAATTGAGTGTCACAGCAATGAAGGCCATGTGAAAAACTAAATAAAATATTGATTCTTTCTGTCTCTCTCACACACACTGTCCCTCTCTCTTTAAAAATAATAATAATAATAATTCTACTTTTAGCTATGTACCCTAAAGAAATGAAAATATATGTCCAGAAAGAAGCTTACAATGAATGCTTACATTATAGCCAAAGGTAGAAACAAATTTCCATCAGTGGACAAGTGAATGAACAAAATAAGGTATATCAGACAATGAAACACTATTCATCCATAAAAAGGAATGAAATAATGATACATGAACCTTGAAAGCAAAGTGAAAGAAGACAATCCCAAAATACTGTATACTGTATGATTCCACTCATATGAAAGTTCAGAATAGGGAATACTGAAGGGTGAAAAAGGACATAAGTGGGCTGGAGCGGTGGCTCAGAGGTTTCGGCGCTTGCCTGGCAGGCAAGAGGACCCGGGTTCAAACCCCAGCACCACGTATACAACCAAGTGTTGGAGCAACTAAGGCCATGTGAAAAACTAAATAAAGTTGTTTCTCTCTTTATAAAAAAAAAAAAAAAAAGACATAAGTGATTGCTTAGAGTCAAGGTGAAGATGGGTGAGAGGATATAGAAGATAGTGAAAAGGTATGAGGGTTCTTTTTGAGGTGATTAAAATGTTCTCAAACTGACCAATGATGATTGCACACATCTGTGAATATACTAAAAAATACAATCCATTGGATCTATTATACACTATTATACAATAAGTGGGTGAAGTTTATGTTGTGTGAATTGTATTTCAAAAAAAGTGTTAAATAGTAAAGAAAGATTTTCAGACCAAAAGGAAATGACATTAAATGGTATCTCACAGTCTAAGAAATTTAAAAAATCAGTAAAGGTACTTCTGTTGGTAACTATAAAAGATAGTATAAAAATATTTCTTTTCATATCAACTGAGTTAAAGACAATGTATGATAAAATATAAAACTGCATCATTAGATTTATATTAAAACATGGTATATGACAGTAAAAGCACAAAGGAGGCTACAGAGAATGAATATACTGGAAGAAAGAAATGACACACAAGTTAACTCAAATCCACAAGAAGAAATATCACACCATAAAAAAAGATTCTATAAATACATTTTTTTTTCTCCTTTCTTCTTTAAAAAGACATGCCAGGAGCTGGAGCCATGGCTCAGTGATTATGGTGCTTGCCTGGCATACACAAAGACAGAGGTTCAAACCCCAGCATCATGTACACAACAAAGTGTCAGAGCAATGAAAACCATATGAAAGGGAGGGGTGGAATTCAGGGGAGATCAAGGCAGCTGGAGGGAGGGAGTAAGGGGGTTATCAACCCACTGGGGAACCTTCGACTTCATGAGAAGCCCAACTAACTTGGGGGTAAAGTAGGGGAAACATGGGATTGGGGCAAACTAAAAGAGGGGAGATCATAAACTGGCATCAGCCTTGGCTTACTCTGTCAATATTCATGTGTTCATGAATGTGTGGCAACGATTCCCTCCTATATGTAAGACTACGTTGAATGAATTAAAAGAAAAAAAGCCACATGAAAAACTAAATAAAATGGATTCTCTTTCTCTCACTGTCCCTTTCTCTTTAAAAATAAAAAATAATAAAAAGGAATACTATTTTGTAAAGTAACAATTATTAAACTTGTTGGGTTCATACCACATATATAGATATAAAATGCATGATAATTATATCACCGCAGTTTCTATATTTTATTGGAATTAAACATTAATATGAAGTTAATTATGATAAATTAAAATACATATTGTAATTTCTAGATTCAACCCTAAAAATAATTGATTTTTCTTTTTCCATTTTCTTTCATTCCATTTCTTCAAGAGTCGGGGAACTCATTACACTGCCCAGGATTCTCCTACCTTGGGTGTATACCACTGTACCTGACTAGAATATAATTTTAAACCAAAAATAAAACCGGGTTGCCACTGTAGCTTAGTGGTAGAACACCTGCTTGGCATGCCTGATCCCAAGCTCAGTCCCCAGAACCAAGAAGAAAAAAATATGCAAAAAGTAGTATACTAGAAAATTCCTACCTAATACAAAAGAAGGCAATAACAAAAGATTAGGAACAAAAATACATGATGGGCTGGGGGTCATAGTTTAGTAGCAAAGTACTAGCATGTACAAGGCCCTGTACTGGATCCCCAGTACTGCAAAAAACCAAACCAACCCATGACACCAGACAGACAGAAAACAAATGGCTAACTGGCAGGTGTAAATTTATCAACATTGATAATAACATTAAATGTGAATGGACTTAAACACCCCAGTTAAATTTCAGAAGTTGTCAAACTAGATAAAAAATAAGATCTCTACCTCAAAATAAAATTTAAAAGGGGCCTTGGGATGTAACTGTTAGAGAACCCCTGGGTTCAATCCCCAGTATACACACACACACACACATACACACACACACACTCTACCTCAAAATAAAATTTAAAAGGGGCCTTGGGATGTAACTAAGTGTTAGAGAACCCCTGGGTTCAATCCCCAGTATCCTCCCACAGACACACACACACACACACACACACACCAGAAAGAACTGTATCAGAAAAGGTAAAAGGTATTGAATCAGCAACCTATTCCAGGCCCAATGCTGCACGCCTGTAATCCCAGTGATGTGGGAAACTAAGGCAGCAAGATTACAAGTTCAAGGCCAGCTTGGGCAATTTAGCAAGACCCTGTTTCAAAAACAAAAAGGGCTGGGATATAATTCAGCGTCAAGAGTGCTTGCCTAGCACAGACAGGGCCACTGGTTCAATCCCCAGGACAGAAAAAAAGAGACTAAGCAAACTGGAGGAATAGCTGGAGGATCCAGGGAGCAGCGTGTTTCCTTGACTTTTCCCGCTTCTAGAGGAAGCACTCATAACTTGATTCATGAACACCTTTCTCCAACTACAGAGCAAGCAGTGCCAGGTCAAATGCTTTGCACATCACATCACTCTGACACCCCTCTTCTTCCTCTCTCTTTCACTTTAACGAATTTTGACAAGTGACATTCATAGGCTCTAGGAATTAGGACATGGCTATCTATAGAAGACCATTATCCTGTCTGCTACTTCTTATAACAACGAATTTAATTGACATTTAAAAAATCTGGGGCTTGGTTTTACCTGAAGTAAAGCATGTACATGGTTTGGGCAAGGCCCTGGGATGGACCCCAGGGCCAAAATAATAATAATATATCCACAAAGAAAATAACAGGCCAGATGGCTTCACTTGTGATTTCTTTCAAGCATTTAAGAAGAAATAATAACAATCTTCTACAAATTCTCCCAGAAATGGAGGAGAGAACACTTCTAAAGTCCTTCTATGAGGCCATTATTACCCTCATATTCAATGCCAAAGACATCACAAGAAAACTACAGATTAATACTCCTTGTGAATATGAGCACACGCACACAAAAAAGAAAACCTAACAGAACACTGAAACCAAACATAGTATAATCTTTTTTAAGAACTTGTATACCTTGACCAAATGTGATTTATGACACAGTATGAGGATAGTTTAAGATTCAAAATTCAATGTACTGTTTTAATAAAATTAGATACAAAACATACGTGGTCATTTGAATATATGTAGAAAAAAATTTAACAATATTCAATGCCTATTCATGATTAAAAGAAACTCTCAGAAAGCTTGAAATAGAAAGTAAACCTTAATCTGATAAAGAGTATGCAAAAATTAGAACTAACATGCTTTTAGCTGTGAAATACTGAAGGCCTTCTCCCTAATTCTGGGAATAAATCCAAGATCTCTATTCTCTTTAAGATTAGGGATTTCAGCCAGTGTAATCTATAAAAATAAATATTATTAAATAAAATAAAAGCTGGGCTGGAGCGGTGGCTCAGCGGTTATGGCGCTTTCCTGGCATGCACAGGTATGGGAGTTCAAACCCTAGCACCATGTACACAATGAAGTCTCAGTGCAACAAAAGCCACATGAAAAACTAAATAAAATTGATTGTCTCTTTACCTCACTGTCCCCCTCTCAAAAACAAAAATAAAATAAATAAAATAAAATAAAAGCCTACAGATTAAGAAGAAATAAAGTTGTCTTTCTTTGCAGACAACATAACTATATTTACAAAATTCCAAGAAACCCACAAAAAATTAGAATAAATTCAGCAAAATCACGATTAATACACTAAAATTACTTGCATTCCTTTAGCAATAAATGATATGAAAACGAATATATGAAAATAATTAGTAGCATTGATGCAGGGTTTTTGAGATGAGGCCGGATTCTCTGCTCTCATTGGCTAATGGAGTCTGTGCTGACTACAGATTCCAGCAGCCAAAATAGCCTGCTTCTTCTAGTGTTTGCAACTATACCCAGCTAAAACAGGGAGTTTGGGCTGGCTGCAGGTTTCTGAGGTCAAAATATCGTTAGCAGCTCTCTGGCTAAAAGCTGGGTGTTGCAGCTCTTGGTGTGGTAGAAATTAACCCCGGGAATTCGTTGCCAATCTTCTGGGTTCTTGTTCAGAGAACCAAGGAAGGAGGAGTAAAATGAGTAGGATTTATTTAAGGAAGGAGAGCAGAGACTCCACAAGGCAGAGGGGCACCTGGAAGCAGGACAGGTCTAATGGAGGTTAGGCCAGGGGCTATATAGATTTGGGGTATGAGCATAATTAACATTCATGCAAAGCAGGCATTGAGAAATGCATCTACATCATTGGTTGAAATCTGCAAAACAGGCATTGAAACTAAGCACCAAAGTCATTGGTTAAAATCTATGCAAAACGGGGTGGAGTGGTGGCTCGGAGGTTGCACTGCTTGCTGGGCTGCTTGCTGGGCTAGAGCGAGAACACGGGTTCAAACCCACATACACAACTGAGTGTCACAGCAATGAAGGCCATGTGGAAAACTCAATAAAAAATTGATTCTCTCTGTCTCTCAATATCCCTCTCTCTTTATTAAAAAAAAAAATCTATGCAAAACTTGGGGCTGGAGCAGTGGCTCAGCAGTTACGGTGCTTGCCCAGCATATGCAAGTACACGGGGTTTCAAACCCCACCATCCACTTACACAACTAAGTGTCAGAGCAACGAAAGCCATGTGAAAAACTAAATAAAAATTGATTCTTTGTCTCCTTCTCTCTTACTGCCCTTCTCTTTTTTTTTTTTTTTTTTAAGAGAGAAAGGAACAGTGAGCGAGAGAAAGCGAGAAACAATTTTATTTAGTTTTTCATGTGGCCTTCGTTGCTCCAAGCCTTAGTTGTGTACGTGGTGCTGGGGTTTGAACTCACATACTCGCATATGCCAGGCAAGCACCATAAGGGCTGAGCCACTGCAGCAGCCCCTATCCTTCTCCCTTAAAAAAAAAAAAAACTATGCAAAACAGGTAGCAATTCTTTCAAAGTTCCCAACAGTGTCCACCCTCACTTCTTAGTTTCCTCCTTCTGAGACAAAGGAATTGCTCTGGCAGGTGAGCCCCAAGGTCATTTGCATTTGAAGGCCCTGAGCATAGGCATTCAGGGTTCTCCTTTGGCGGCTTCTAGGTGTGGTTGAATGCGGCCCAGGGTCCTGACTACCTAGCCATTTTACTATCCTAAAACTGTCTCAGTATCATTGAAAAAAACAAAATGCAAACTGGGTGTAAGGGCACACACCTATAATTCCAGGGACTCAGGTGTCTGAGGCAGGAGTTTGGAAAATTCAAGGATAGTCTCGATAAATTATTAAGACCCTATCTTAAACCTTAAAAAAAAATCTTGAGGCTTTGTTTTGTTTTATTTAATTAATTTATTCATTTTATGTATTTATTTGATACTAAAGACTTAACCCAGGGATGCTTTACCATCCTCAGCTCTTTTTTTTTTTAGAGATTGGGTTTCAATAAGTTGCTTAGGGTCTAGCTAAATTGCTAAAGCTGGCCTTGAATTTGTAATCCATCTGCCTCAGCCTCTGAGTCTTTAAGATTATGGGTGTGTTACCACACCCAACCGGAAAAAAAGAGAGAGAGTAGAGTGTAGCTCAGTGAAAGAATGCCCCTGGGTTCAATCTCCAGGAGTTGGGACCAAAAAATAAAATGCTAGGAACAAATTTATCAAAAGAAGTGTAAGACTTCATACACTTAAAAAAAAAATACCATTGCTACAAGAAATTTTAAAAGATAGAAATAAATGGAAAAACATTCTGATAGGGGCAGACAGATGTGAATGGTGGGAGGAATGCAAGGTTAAGGGAATAATTCTATAAAATGGGCCCACTGTGCTGACCCCATATGCTTTCCTTTCCAAGAAGCAATTTACCTTCAGCCCTGCCTGGCTTAAGTGGATAGGATACATCACATTCCTCAGCAAACTACCTGTTATCTGCAGGAGAAATGCAGGCCCAAGTAATGACAATAAGAGGAACCCAAGGTACCCTGAAGGGAGAGACTTTTGTCATTCTTTTCATAGACCAGATCCTGAAACTTAAAGAGATAAGGATAGTTCCTCTAATAAAATCTTTCTGACCAGATCACAAGGATGAGTTTGAAGAGGGAGTCTTCACACTGCCTCAGTTTCCTGGAAGGCTCCAACCCTTTAACAATTCCATGTTCATAGATTGAAAGATTTGATATCATTAAAATGGCAACACTCTCCTAGTTGACATATAAATTCAATATGATCCCTATCAAAATTCTAGCAGGTTTATATGTTTTCAAAATTGACAAGCTAGGGCTGGAGTGGTGGCTCAGCTGTAGAATCCTTGGCTGGCATGCTCAAGGAGCTGGGTTTGAATTCCAGCAACACATACACAACTAAGTGGAGGTGGGAGGGGGAGAATAGGGAGGGTAAAGGGTGGATGTGTGCATGTATGAAAGTGTGACACAAACCTTTTCAATATGTAAAACTATAATGAAAAATAAAATCTTGTTTAAAAAGAAAACAGATGAAAAATATAAATAAAATTGATTCTTTAATAAAAAATAATTGACAAGCTAAGGGGCTGGAGAGGTGGCTAAGCAGTAGAGCACTTGCCTGGCATCCAGGAGGACCCAGTTTCAATACACAACTAGCACCACATACACAACTAAGTGGAGGGAAAAACAAATACCAGATGAAAAAATAAAATTGATTCTCATTTTAAAAAATGTTTTTGACAAGCTAACCCTAAAACATGTGGAAATAGAATCCAAATTAGCCAAAAGCAATTGTGAAAAGATCAAAATTAGAGGACCTGTACTACCTGACTTCAAAATTTAATATAAAGGTGGACATGGTGGTGCATGCCTGTAATCCCAGCAACTGAGAAGGCTGAATCTCAAGTTCAAAGCCAGCCTCAGCAACTTAGCAAAGCCCTAAGCAACTTAGTGAGACCCTTTCTCAAAATGGAAAATAGGGGCTGAAGCGGTGGCTCAATGTTTACGGCGCTTGCCTGGCATGCGAGAGGACATGGGTTGGAACCCAAGCAGCATGTACATACACAACAAAATGTTGGAGCAAAGAAACCATGTGAAAAACTAAATAAAATTCCCTCTCTCTTTAAAAAAATAAAATAAACAAAAGTTTAAAAGGCCTGGGAATGTGGTTCAGTGGTTAAACACCCCAGGATTCAATCCCCAATACCAAATAAATCAATAATAAAGCTACAGTAATTGAATGTGGAATTCACATAAATAAAAGGAGCAGAATTTTAAGTCCAGAAATAAACTACTTATCAAATGATTTTTGATCAAAAATCCATGGCAATTCCATGAGGAGAAGAACAAATACTGTTGGGTTATGTATCTACACACAAAAAGGCAGAGGCTTAATGAACAACTTGAGCTCTCTATTGAAACTCCAGAAGGGCCATGCCTTCTGGGTAAAAACCAAGTGCCAGGAAAAGGAAATATGTCTGAGGACAAATCCTAAATAGACCTAAACTAAACAAACCTGTAATCAAGACTCCAGAAGATCAGCCACTACTCTAGTGCTGAGATAGAATATCCATGAAAAGCTACACCTCACATCCCTGCCACCCAGGGCGTAAAGCTCATAACCATAACTGTCCAGATGGCACACAAATCTCTGTGGTGCCACCAGAACTTTCTGAACTTTCTAGAAAACCACAAATGAACTTACCAGAAGTCCTCGCTCCAGGGTTCTGAGGAAAGTTGTTTGCCAGGAGGCTTCTCACAGGAGGAATTCCACTATACAACCATCCAAGAAAGGGAAAGTTATTGCCCACTGGATGCTGCTGGCCAGTGAACACTGCAGGAACCTGGTTGTGGAAAAGGGGCAAGGGCCTGTGGCTGGAAAAGCCGTAGGTAGTATAGGACCAAAACGCTTGAAGGCTGAGCATGCTGCAGGAGTTTCAGGAGTGACCACAAGAATCAGGAAGTAAAAGCCCTTTCTTCCTGTGATGACTCTCTAGCACCCTCTATCAACAAACTTTCAATGCTATTTGGCAAAGGAAAACTATTCAAAAGGCCCAGAACCATTTTCTCAGAGCAGGAAAAAAGGGGCGAATTGAGAACTGAATGGCAATTAGTAAGCAGCACACACATATATGAATATGTATTTCTATATTTGTATATATGATAGATAGGGATAAGCAGAAATGATGGGAGGTCAGAGACACAATCACAGAGGGGAATAAAATCAGCTTTCTCAAGAAAACGATGCGGAGCGGAGGGGACTCGGGGGTAAATCTAATTTTCAGAATATATATATATATATATATATATATTACATTATTTCATTAGAAGCTTGTTTGATTGTTCAACAAATAAATTTCTGAATAAGATAAATTAAAAAAAAGAAACTACCAAAAAAAAAAAAAAAAACAGGATGCACAGTCAGCCTTCTCAAGAGAACAAGATGTCTCAATCCCGATCAAAGTGGGGGGCTTGCAAACCACAAAGGCAGAACAAGGACTTTCCCTCCACACATCTCCCCACCTGCAAAACAGGCTTTAAAACATAAAACAATCAACAAATACACCAATGCAAACTGAACATTGAAAAAGGACCTTTCAGCATATCACCTTGGCTGTTCTCAATTAGGTCCAGAGTGGGAGAGGAGAAGGTAGGATTCTACCTTTTTGTAGTTTTTAGAACTACGTTTTCCCTCACTCAGGCCTAGGAGCTTGGGCTCCCAAATTCTGGCTAAATTCAGTCTTTAGCCTTTGCTCAGGAGCATCTTTATCAAAAGGAGGAATGCAGTGCCTCTGTTATCAGAAGAGAATCTCTGATTGGAACCCTCTTTGCATGACAAAACCAGGAACTAGTATATGGCAGGACCCCTGGGAACCCAGGTGCTCTTCTCACTCTGAAGAAGGAATGTTTCCTCTCTGGATGTCTACACCAAATCTGTTTTGACTTTGAATATACCTCTAATGTGTGCAGCCAGTGGAGGTGGGTGGGAGTCAGTGATCTTACCAGATCACAACACAAGAGCTAAAGGGCCTGCTTCCCGCAACTTTCTCAGAGTTCCCACAACATACATAAATTGCGCCCACCCCAACCCTGGGATTGACCCCAGGGTTGCTTTACCACTGAGCCACATCCCCAGTCTTTTTTTAGTTTTTATTTGTTTTTGAGACAGGGATTCGCTAAATTGCCCAGGGTGATCTCAAATTAGTGATCTTTCTGCCTCAACATAAACACCTGAGATTGTGGGCCTCTGCCCCCCCCTCCCCACCCCACCACCAGAATAGCTTAATTTTTTTTTTTTTAAGAGAAGGACAGTGAATGTGAGAGAGAGAGAGAGAGAGACAGAATCAATTTTTATTGAATTTTTCACATAGCTTTGGTTGCTCTGACACTTATTGTATATGTGGGTGCCAGGGTTTGAACCTGTGTACTTGTGCGTTCTGGACAAGTGTCCTAACCGCAGAATCACCGCTCCAGCTCCAGAAGAGCTTAGTTTTAAATTGGCCATTGAACCTGCTCGTGACCTTGTTCATCTGGATGTATGCATGACCTTGTGATGCTGGTTTGGTGTAAGTCAGGTTCATCTCCCACAGAGACAAAGAATGAAACCAAGGGATACCGAGGCAAGCAGAGCAGACAGATCTTTATAAGATAATAGAAAGCAAAGTAGAGGGAGCAGAGCAGACCTCCCCCAGAGTGGGAGAGGAGAAAGCAGGACTCTCCCTTTATATAGTTTTAGAACTGTTTTTCCCTCCCTCAGGCCTAGAAGCTTGGGCTCCAAAGTTCTGGCTAAATCCAGTCTTTAGCCTGTGCTCAGCAGCATATTTATCATCAGGAGGAATGCACTGCCTTTGTTATCCCAAGAGAGTGTCTGCGTTGGAACCCTCCTTGCAGACCCTTCTTACTAGCATTGGGGCATGTCAAATTGATCTCCTATTTGGTCATTAGAAGTAGCAGATGCTTTCTGTTCTCTTAAAAGAAAAAGAACCAGTTTCCTCTTGATCAACCCAAAATTCCAACTATACTCCCCCCCAACCCTCCCACCCCCACCCCGTCTCAATTGGACATCAATGATGCACTTCCTGGTAAAGCATTTTTACTACAAGTTCCCATCCACAAATTCACTGGCTTGGTTCTGTATGACCAGGGAAGTTTTGCATTTTGAGGCTGCTCTGCCTGCCTCCTCTAGGGACACAAGCTGAGAAAGGAAGAGGGGTGTCTTCCTGCAGAGATTTCTCCAAACATCTACTTTAAAGGACTGGGAGAGTTTGCTTAGCATGCAGGTTCAATCTCCTACACCACAGTCAGACACAAGCACACACACACATAAAAAAAAAAA
>PVKS010038326.1:0-18000 GCA_004027875.1 Aplodontia rufa
CCCCCTTACTTACATCAATCCTCTTCCCCTCCTGCAGCTACAGTCCCTATGGTTTCTCCTCCTCCTCCAAACCATTCCCCCTCATTCCTTCTATATCTAAAACTGTTACTTATTAGTGTTTTGCAGAAGTACTAGTTCTAACAGAAAAAACCTGAATTAAGACATGCCATCACCTACAGAACAGATAAGATATCAAACTAACTTCAAGCACTATTACTGACTCTAATTCATAAAAGAGTTGACTATAAAACTGTAACATAGTATTCCCACTTTAAGACTGATAAAACTGGACTGCTGGATGTTTATACTAAAACCAGATTACCAAAGTTAAGATAATTTAATGGTTACAGAAATAATCAATATTTTGGCTCTTGCCCTATTTGGTCAGCCAAAACTCAGGGGACAATGGAACTTCTCTACAGGCTTGACAACTCTGGGTAACATGACCTCCTGATCAGGAGGATCTAGTGACCCTAGAGAACAGAAAGCCAAGCAGTGGACATTCTTCACAGGATGATTATTCACAGGCAACGTCCCAGATTCTTCCAAGTGAAGCCGCATGTGGTCAGCAAGACTCTGATCTATCCTGGCAGATGGCACTACTGGTAGAAGAGCCAAAAGGCTTTTTGCAAGTTCCTCAAGAATGACCCTGGCAAAACTCAGCTGATTTTTACCAATAAACAGGAAAAAAATCTATTTTGATCAAGTTGGTCTTAAACACCTGGCAGGAGAGTATAACCAAAGCTCAATCTTACATGGACCTTTAACAACAAAGACAATGGCTCTTTTTTAAACATTACTTGAGGTGCATGCTTAAAAGCTAAATGCCACATTAGAGAGGGTTCCCCTAATTTCATTTGCTCAGAATCCTCTCCCTAGAACAGCAACTTCAAGAGGCAATGGAGACATCTGCTGCCTCCCTGGACTCCCTACAAAGAAAAATAACATCTGTTGCCCAAGTTTTCTTGCAGAATCACCAAACACTGGATCTCCTGACAGTGGACAAAGGGGGAACATATCTACTCCTAAAAGAGGAATGCTGCTACTACATTGATGAAACTGGGCTGATCTAGAAAAAATGTCAGAACTCTCAGACGTCTGAGCAAGAGGCTTAGGCAGCAACAGTCAAATGACCCTTGATCAGGGTGGCTAAATTCCATTCTTCTCACCTGGCTGACCCCCATCCTTACTCTCACATTAGTGATAAGACTCCTTCTAATGACTGCTCCCTGTCTCCTCAGGTTCACCCAAAACCACATGAGCGAGGTTGCTGGAGTAACATACAACCAAATTCTCTTGCACTCTTACAGCTGCCTCCCTACCAACAAACCAACACCCAAACCTTCCCCTCTCCCACAACGCCCCATAAACAACAGGAAGTAGCAAGATGGAAATTGACCCTCTATGTCACCCAAAAGGTCGGGATGTTAGGTCGATTTCAGGCGGCTGGATGGGGACAAGGCATCAGGAAGCTGCACAAATATAATGTATTTAGTTAGTTCATTATTTAGTTCGTTGTCTGTTTATCCCTATAGAGGCCCATAGAGTCTTGTCTATTTTGTTCATCATTGCTTTCCAGAATCTTGAACAGTAAGCATGAAACATTTGAGTGGGTGAATAAATGTGTCCAGTACTCTTAGAGAAGGAAATCAGTGACTTTCTTCTGGGACTATATCAGGTGTTTTGCTCCACTAGTGGGAGAGTAGTGGCTAAGAAGAAGGGAAAGGTTATTGGCTCACAAGGAAGATTTAACTGTAGAAGTGAGAGTAGAACTGAGTTGTGAAGGATGGTCAGGAGTTTCCCACACAGAGAATATAGAGAAGGGCATTCCAGGTAGATGGCATGGGGTATACAAGGCTGGGATATTTTTCAAAAGCACAGTGTGGTGAGAAAATGTTGAAGAATTGAGGAACACATGTGCAAGTGTGGAGCAGGAAAGAGAACTGGTGGGATAAACCAAAGCTCTTATAGGGGGCCAGCACCCACCATGGAAGACAGAGGCAGACTGGACCCCAGTGTTCCAACTTCCCCTCCACTGCCTTGTCTATAGCTCCTTCCTTTTCCTTCGAAAACTTCATTTTCTTTTATGTATTTTGGGTTGATGTCTTCACTACACACATTTTGATATCACAGAGAGTGAGAATTAAGGAAAATAATAAAAATATGCATATTTTAAAAACTGAAAAGATTTATATTTTGAAATAGATTATATATTTTTGATTACTCAAATCCAAAAGACTGAAGTAATTGAAACTTCAAAGGAAATGACAGTTGGTGGCCTATTGTCATCAACTTTAGTCTGTATGGGGGAAAAACATCATGGAGGGCTGTGGAAATAGATGTAAATTTGAGGGGGGATTGAAAAATGTCTTTCAAAGTTTTAGGGCAATTGGCAACTGTCAAACTGGCATTGGTCTTTCATTAATTACTATATATTTGAAATATTAAGTATTGAGTAGGAAATTGTAGCAAACTGATAATGGACCTTCATGTTGTTCTTTTTATTTTTAAAAGCACTTTAATTCTCTATTTTTATAAATAAAGCTGGAGATTTGTATCTTTTATTTTATTAAAAGTTGAGAGTGTGCAGAACTCACATGTTCATCCATTCACCTGCACCTCAGGGAATTCCCTTCTTGAGTTGGAGAATCCAGTGTGACGTTGGTTAGGGGTAGAGAGACTTGGAGCTCGGTGTGGGAGCACCAGAAAAAGGGAAACAAAATCTCTGACTCAGGCAGTAATGAACTTGGGAAGAAAGGCACAGTGTGAGGCACTGGATCAGGGGGTGGACAGAACTCTAGAACCAGGTTCCAATGGAAGAAGAGACGAAGCAGCCAGAGGAGGGAGCCTGCTGCTGAGACCTGTGGTCTTGTCCAAGGACAACTTGAGCACTATTTAAGATGCCATTGATAGATGTTCTTTTCTGCTCCCCCTACCAGGAAAAAAAAAAGTGGGAGCTTTTCACCGCATATTTGAAGCATGGGAAGCAAAAAAAATTCTTCTAAGACTGTCCAAAGAGCTCTCAGTAGGAAGATTTGGAAAATGGTATCAGAAGACTTTGAATTGAGAAAAAACAGTACAAAACAAAGCATATATTTCTACACAATTGTCATTGAACTAGAATTGTAGTTCTAATTCATTTACTCATTTTTTCAAGAGAGAGAGAGAGAGGGCTAGAGCAGTGGCTCAGTGGTAAAATGCTTGTGTGGAATGTGCTAGGACCTGGGTTCAAACCTCAGCAACACATACAAACTAAGTGTTGAGAAACAAAGGTGAGATAAAAAATAAATAAAATTAATTCTCTCTCTCATTCTCTCCCTCTCTTTTAAAAAAAAAAGGTGAGAGAAAGAATTTTATTTCTTTAACCTAGTGCATGCCAAGCAAGTGCTCCAACTGCTGAGCCACCACTCCAACCCCTCTAGTTCTAATTCTAAAGAATGAATTAATTGCCAATAAATCTTTTTGTGATCTTTTTAAAGTTCCAAGTTGATAAGCTCCTCTGGTATTATTGCTATTATAAACACCTGGCCAAGGTAGATAATATTTGAGTTGAGATCCATACTTCCAGAGTAGACAAAGCCAAGTAAATAGTTCACTTGTAAAATTCTTTCCTGAAATAGTTTTAAAGTGTGTTTTGTCAGTCTGGATATGCAACTATCCATCTATATAGTACTACAATAATTTGTAGACAAGATAAGTCACTTAGTTGACTTTGTCTATAGGATAACAAATCACGGATATTTCCTTTTTCATGTGAACATAGTATTGATAAAAAGCAATTAGAGGGACTGGAGCAGTGACTCGGCAATTACGGCACTTGCTTGTCATGTGTGAGTACACGGGTTCAAACCCAGCACTATGTACACAACAAAGTGTTGGAGCAACAAAAGTCACATGGAAAAGTAAATAAAAATTGATACTCTCTCCTCTCTCTCTCTCTCTCTCACTGTCACTCTAAGGGGAAAAAAAGATGTTGGGGATAGAGTGGAGGCAAAATAATTGATGCATTAGTCTCATTCAAAAAACAGGGAAGTGACAGGTGGTGGCACAAGCCTGTCATCCCAGCAATTTAGGAGGCTGAGGTAGGAGGATCGCAAGTTCAAGACTGGCCTCAGCAACTTAGCAAGACTCTGTCTCAAAATAAAAAAATAAAAGGGGTCATGTGATAAAAGTGATAAAAGTGTCCCTGGGCTCAATCCTCAACACAAAAGCAAAAACAAAACAAAACAACAACACAAGGAAGCAAGAGAATTCAGTGTGTGTTTGTCACCTGGGTGAAGTGTGGCATGGAGGATTGAATGTTTGCCTTATTCCAGCATTTCTAGAGTGCACACAGGTTCTAGAATCCCAGCAAAGTTCTTTCCAGATCTGACTCAGTGCTTGGGAAGGCACTGCCCACCTCTTTGTATCATAAGTCGTTTAACAAACCAACCAGTCATGAAAACAAAAAAAATCATAAAACTCTGAAATTTATTTTGAGTCCTGAAAGAATATATCCAAAAAAATATCATTTAGTAAGAGAATGCAGTCAGTCGTATGTGAAAGTCTTCAAAACGAAAAGCTCAGCTGAAGATGCAACTTGTTGCTCGTTTGGCATTTGAAGAACCCAGAGAAGAGAAGGCCCAGCCTCTTGCTTCCCACCACTAACCCTGGGACAGCCAGGCTGCTTCCTGGGAGAGGGCTTCTCAGGCCACTCTTTCAAGCCCGTAACTGAGTCACCACATTTTGCCCCCTGGAAGCAGGGCACGGCCATGCTTTCACACATCTGCCTTTTTTGAATGCTCCTGAAATGTTGACAGCTGTGTCTGGGCCCGCCAAGGGAGGCTTAACTGACACAAAAGGCTTTTCATTGCAGTTTTCAATGCTGTGTGTGAGATTTGGGTTCTTGGCTATTACTGTTATTCCTGAAGGTTGCTTCTTGTTTGAAGCACTGGTTAAAACTTGGGGATTGCACTAGAGGTGCAGCAGTGATGGGGTGCTTGCCTATCATACATGAAGCCCTGGGTTTGATTCCCCAGCATCACACACACACACACACACACACACACACACACACAAAATAACAAAAACAACTTGGGGATTTTTTTTCTTCTCTTTCTTTTTCTTTTTTTTAAAGAGAGAATCAATTTTATTTAGTTTTTCATGTTTTTCATGTGGCTTTCGTTGCTCCAACCCTTCTTTTTGTTCGTGGTGCTGGGGTTCGAACCCGCGTCCTCATGCGTGCAAGGCAAGCGCCATAGCCACTGAGCCACTGCTCAAACCCTGGGATGTTTTTTCTTTAGACCTAAATTACTTTGTGCACATAAAAATATATAAGTACACTAAATATGCATTTAGAACAAATGATCTTCCAATTGGAAGGACAACACTTGAGCTACCTAATACAAACTGACATTTTAAATAAGTAAATAAGTGATATATAATATCATATTTTAGTGTTGGGTCCTTCTGACTTCAAGTCTTCATTCTGCTTTAATTGTAAAGTTTCTTTATTCCTGTTTCTTAAAGGAAAAATAACTCAAAGAGATAAAAAGTTTATCATTGTTATGTGTATGCTTCAGGGTTATTGATTTATTCACTTTGTACCCCTTGGTGATACAAATGCCTGAGAATATCAAGCTTACTTAGAGTTAGCAGGGGTTTTCCCTCTTACCTTTCTGTGCATTTAATTAGGACCACAGGGAAGCCTTCGTGAAAGTTGTGTCTTTGAACTTAACCTCATGTTCTTTCATCTTAGCATGCTGATTTCTAATTCTCTCCTACCCAGTTATGTAGGTTTTGATTGGTTAATGCCTATCAAAAAGCAAATAGAGGATTAGATACTGTAGTGCACAGCTCTTCCATAATTCCAGTGACTCAGGAAGCTGAGGCAGGAAGATTCAAGCCCAGCCTAGGGAAAACAGTGTAACCCTGTCTCAAAAAATAAAAAAGTCTGGAGATGCAATTCAGTGGGAGAGCAACCTTGACTCCAATCCCCAGAACAGGAAAAAAAAAAAAAAAGGAGAGAGAGAGAAAAGAAAAGATAGAAAGGAAAAAAGCAAATACAGGCTGGGTGCACTGGCGCATACCTCGAATTCCAGCTACACAGGAGGATTGCAAGTTTGAGGTCCAAAAGATCTTTTAAAAAGTTCCAGGGATGTAGCTGAACAGTCAACTACTTGCCTAGCATTTGAGAGACCTTGGGTTTAATCCCCAGTAACACAATATATGAAAGGAAGGAAGAAAGGGAGGAAGAGAGGGAGGGGAGAAGAAAGAAAAAAAGAAAGGTACAGAAAGAAAGAAAATAAATAGGCTGGAGATGTGGCTCAGCAGTTAAAGCGCTTGCCTGGCATGTGCAAAGACCCAAGTTCAAACCCCAGCACCACTTACACAGCTAAGTGTTGGAGAAACAAAGTCCAGATGGAAAAATAAAATAAAATTTAAAAAAAGGAAATAGATTTCCTGACATTAATTTCAGATTATAACTTTAATCAAGGAGAAAATATCACTGCATAAATTACCACAATTAATGTTCAGATTAGTTTCTTTGATTTTTATCTATCCATGAATATTATTTAGTTTCTGATAGTGTAATACTTTTTAAATTTTCAGTGCTGGAGATCAAACCCGGGGCTTTACATGTACTAGGCAGGTGCTCTAATGCTGAACTACACCCTCCAAGCCCTAGACGGCTTTTTAGCCCAATAGAAATTGAGCATCTGCCAGCAAGGATCTTGTTAGCTTGTGGGAGAAATCAAGCAGATGTATATGAAGATGTTTTTGCCAAACAATGTTCCACATTGTAGTGGAGGCTGTGGCCTTTTTCATCTTCCCAGCTGCTGGGGATGATGTTGACCCACAGACTTCAGCTAAGTCCCCCACCGAATTGTCCTCTTCCAAAGATGACCACCTTGCCTAAAGTCATGCTACTTGCCTGAAAACAGCCTGTGTCCAAAGACTTGTTGATAAGGATGGGATAGTAGAGACTCCAGATTCTTGCCCACGAGGAGGGGTAACTCAGAGGGAACACCAGCTCCAGACCCTATGGGATCATTTGACCTTTGTCTCAGTCACCACAGTTTAACTCCTCCTTCTGCCCAACCCTAATTCCTTCACTTCCTTACAGGTATTGAACACAGGGTACTTTCCATTATATTTTCTGCTTGCAAAATCTCTGTTACAGGGTTTAATTGCTGCAGGAACCCAGCCACAGCAGCATCAAATGCATAAATAATAAAATCTTGGTCTTTTTACCACCACCATAGATGAGTCAGGTCTCACAGTTGGTTGGACTAGATCTCCAAAGTAACATTCTCTAAAACTCTGATGTGTTGCTATAAGCACTCAATCTGAATTGCTCTTATAAAAAGAACTATTATCAACTGAAAAGAATGCTGAATCAAAACTCAATAACTTGGGTTCAATTTCCTAAATCAATTATTAATCAGTTACTAATTCAGTTTCCTAAATCAATTACTAATCTGCTTGGCAATATGAAATAGAATTCCCCCAAATGTCCATTTGACAACAGAAGAAACTATTGTAAATCATCCCTATTCTGAGCTTGATTCCACAGCCTTCAGTTTCCTTCTTTCCTCTGTGCCTATAAGAGCCAGGTAAATCTATTCAAATATCTCATCACCTTCTGGACCCTGGTCCGTCAATAGTCTCATATGTGGTCGGTGGAATGCATCTGGAATCAGATATCTCAGAATCAAACAGTACTTTATTAATATGTTTAAATGATGAAATCTTAAAGGAAGAAAGAACTTAAAAACAATTTAATAAAGATAATATAAAAAATTCTGATGAATGCACTAAATGAAATAAATCCACTACTTAAGATATGTGGCTCCCCTCCTTAAAGTCTCAAATCCTTGGTGTCTTGTTGTATTCTCTTATTTTTCTGATGCAGATATTGTTACAGCCATAGCAATACTTGTATTAAGCCTCTCATTTTTGGCAGGTGCCTTAAAAGAGATTAAACCATCCCTGAAAGAGGAGCACTGTCAGTTACTGCTACCAGGGCATGCTTGTTGTACTTGTCTTCTGATTTGGGTTTACAATGATGGATAAGAGCTGAGTCCTGTCCTGTAGAGGCAAAGGTGTATGAGAAAATGTGTTTTCTCTCCATTGTACAAACTCTTTCTTCTTCCTAGAACACTCCTCCATTTCTTCCTCTGCTCAGTTCCTACCACTAATCACATGCCCAAAACTCTCAGCTAAGATCTTGTATCGCTGTAGAAAAGCTTTACTAATGCAGAGTGAGCAACCTTCCAGTCTTCCACAAATACCTGCCATGTTCTTCGCAGACAGCAATTTTTCTGTCTTTTTGCGCTGACTAGACTGAGCAACTTAAGGTCAGGGTAGTGGTCCTCAGCTCTGTGGCCTCCTCATCTAGCACGGTGTCTGCTGCATAATATGTGCTCAATATCTGGCAAGCAAATTAGCGATGACGAAAACACCTGAAGATGTTTACAAGCCAAGAGGACTATTTTTTTAACAGCTGTGCCACAACTTTAAGAAGCAAAGATAGGTACAGACCACAAATCATCACCTTAAAAGAGCATAATAAGCCCACCTTTATTACATCCCTCTTTCCCTCTTCCTAAGTACTAAATTGTTTTGAAAGTTACATAAAAAGAAACAACTAAGTTAAATGGTGAGAAATTAAATGTCAGCGTTATCTCAGCGAGGTGTAACCATGGAGTTAGTAACACTAGCTCAAAACCCTAACAGACAACTAAGAGATTGGAGTCATTTTTACACAGCAGCATCAATTTTAATTCCTTCTTTAAACTGTGGGGGAGAAAGATTAGTTTCTCCATGTCAGAAGTGTTTTATAGAACATCTTTTAAAATGATAAAGATACTAGCATGGCTCTGATTATTATGAAAAAACAATAGACATTCAAGACTTTCATCAGAGGTAAGTTTTGGTTAATGCTGGGGATTAATTGCTGTGATAATCCAGGCTGTGGTTTAGGGTTACCTAAGATCAAGTTGGACCACATTACCCTATCAGCCTTAACTTTCCCTCCAGTATGCAGGGAAGACTTGACTAAGAATGAGGAAAAATGGATCCTACGGAAAGAAAAGGTTTCAGATTTCTTTTCTTGCTTCACCTGAGTTCTGACAGTCCTCAATGTGTTCCCCCAAGGGGGTTTGCCACCCACTCTGTCTCACACACACACACACACACACACACACACACACACACATACCCTCTACTCCTCCTAGCCAGAATCCACCTGCTTTCTCCCCACCTAGTTGTGGAAGCTGGCAAACCTGCAGCCAGTGAGGCCTATAACCATTAGGGTAAAAATGGCCCAGGAAGTTTAATGAGTGATCTGAACAAAATTGTTAATATTTTGATCAATGAGGCATTTTTCTTTCCTTTTTAAATTAATTAATTAATTTTTGTGGTTGCAGGAATTGAAACCCAGGGCCTTAGCTAGGCAAGTACTCTACCACTGAGCTACATCTGCAAACTAACAGATGAAGTCTTAAGCCAAGGAAATGAACTCCTGATTTTCAAAGTTTCAGGAATTAGCAAGCAAGTGGTGGGAGAGATTTTGGGGCCTTGCCCAGGGCAGCTGTCTACTCCACCTACTTAGATGACTGATGTATCTTGGATCTTGGTGTCTATTAAAAAACAAAAACAAAAATACTTCCTTCTTCCACAAACGTTTGCCTAGGATTGTGGCCCTTAAAAATATTACAGTTATATGTGATGCTTTGAGAAAAATCACAATTATGAAATCCTCAGGGTAAGTCATCTAAGTATTCATAGTCTGAGACCATCAAACATTCATATGGTTACAACCTCCCACTCCCCAAATCAGAGGAAAGGGAAAACAGTTTTGATTGGAACAGACTGCTCAGCTAAAATTGTCCTGGGGGGCGAAAATCAGCATCCAGTCAAGTTCAGGCAAGACTTTTTTGGTGGTGTTTTAAGATCACTGCAAGGATTTCACGCTAGGCTGTTTTCCCCCTTTCCAAATTGTTTACAATCACCCCTCCCTCCCCAGGGGCTTGGGAGTGAATCATCAACTTTTCTTTGTCAAGCACACTGTTAAATTAGGCTACAGCCTGGAACCAAACATGTGTTCTTACAAGCATTTTTTTCATTTCATCAGCTGTAATGGAAACCAGAAATTCAGTAGTTAGGCCTTACCTCCAGAAAGGCAGAGGCAGGACAGCAGGCCACGCTTCTGTCATGAACCATGTGGCCAAATGTAAAACTCATTTTTAAGGGCTGAAGGATGAATACTAGAACAGAATGTATATGTGTATGAAAATTCATCATTTATTTTATTCAGAAACAATGCATGTCATTTATACTGAGTAAAAAGTGAAAAAGTAACTTCCTTTTTAAATCTCAGTCTCATATCAGATGGCTGTAAAGGTCATCCACACACTAAAATAAACAGTGTTTTTCAAATTCCATCTTTAAGAAATCAAAGATGCTTTCAGTCCATTTTTAATTTCAGGGAAGAGAAACTGTTGACTGTCAAAACACATTGATGGATATGGAAAATTACCAGAGGCCATTCAGCCAGGCAGTAAACCCCCTACTCACTAAATCCACGACTCAGGCCCTGATCAGAAACTACAGTCTAAGGTCTGCATCAGAGGATCCCCACCCTACTGATAAACTCAGTTTAATCTCCACCTACTGAAATCTCTGTTGTGAACTCTACCCCAATTCAGCCTACAAAAACCACCTATCCAAAAGCCAAGCTATGTGGGCTGGAGTGGTAGCTCGGTGGTTTTGGTGCTTGCCTGGCAAGCATCAGGACCCAGGTTTAAACCCTAGCACCAATTACACAACTAAGTGTTAGAGCGACTAAGGCTGTGTGAAAAACTAAATAAAGTTGTTTCTCTCGCGCGCTGTCCCTCTCTCTTTTAACAAAAAAAAAAAAGCAAAAGTCAAGCCGCTGGTTTCCACTTGGAAAGTGTGTCCCTGCACTATTGCTATTTCAATAAATCTCCTTGATCTGTTGAGGTCTGGTTCCTTTCTGAGCCTCACACCTTCATTTTCACCCTCTTTTCCAGCCTCTTTTCCCTTCACACAAAACTGTAATAATGACTACCATTAATGGTATCTTATTATGTAAATCAAGCCCTTATGAAAGAATATACATATAAAAGCACCTAGCAGGGGCTGGAGCGGTGGATCAATGGTTACGACAGCGCTTGCCTGGCATGCTGGAGTACACAAGTTCAAACCCCAGCACCACATACACAACGAAGTCTCAGAGCAAGGAAGGCCACATGAAAAACTATAAATTGATTCTCTCTTTCTCTCTCTCACTGCCTCTCTCTCTCTCCCTCTCCTTTTTTTTGGTATGTGGTGCTGGGGTTTGAACTCGTGAACTCGAGTATGTCACTGCTGAGCTACCGCTCCAGCCCTGTCCCTCTCTCTTTAAAAAATTAAAAAAAATAAAAGCACCTAGCATCATTCATGAATTCATTCTGTTCAATAAACAGTATCCTGCCACTACACTGGTGACTAGGGGTGCAGCGGTGCACAAAACATACCAAAGCCCCTGGCAGGCAGAGCTTCTACTGCAGAAAGTGAAGGATGAGACAGACTCTAAACAAATATATAGTAAGTTAGATGATGAAATGTTATAGAGACAGAGCAGGGACGGAAACAGAAGAAGGATAGGTTGGAGGAAGTTACAATTTCAAATAGGACCGTCAAGGAAGGTAGTATTCTAGTAAGGCCATGAATGAGATGTGACCTTGAAGACTAGCTAAGAGGATTCTGCAGAAAGAAAGACAGGTTCAAGGTCCCTGGGGTGGGAATATCTGATATGGCAGTCCAACGTGCAGAACCAGTAAAGAGGAGAGTGTGCTGGGAACAGGTCTTTGAATTAAGTTGGGGATGGGAGCGAGTACATTACATAAGGTCTTACGGAGCATTGTGAAGACTTTGGCTTTTACTTTGAACAAGGTGGAAAGATTCTGAACAAAGAAGTGACATGATCTAACTTAAGCCTTTAAGAAGCCTATTTGGCTGCTCTGTTGCAAACAGATTTAAGAAAGGCAAGAATTTAAGAAAGGCAAAGATTTAAGAAGTAGGCAGATAATAGACACTGCAGACATACTCTCGTTATAAATTGTATTTTATCTTTAAGTTTCCTCTTTACTTATTCTGCCTTTAAAAAAATTTTCTTGTTCTCCATGTATTTGTAATTGTAATACATTCATGTTTGTAAGCAATGCAACGCATTTCTTTAAAACATTGAATAAGTTTCAGACTTTTCACGATCAAGTCAAACACGTTTCTCATTTGACTTTTCCTTAATTTGAGCAAAAGATTAAAAATAGTTCATTCTCGAGGCTGGAGCGATGGCTCAGCGGTGGCACTTGCCTTGCATGCGTGAGTACAAGGGTTCAAACCCCAGCACCACATACACAATGAAGTCTAGAAGTAATGAAAGTCACATGAAAAAAAAACCTAAATAAAATTGATTCTCTCACTGCCCCCCTCTCTCTCTCCTTTTTTTTTTTAGTTTATTCTCCCCCCCCCAAAAAAAAATCAACAGAGGTAGATAAGAGGAGCCATAATACTAATGGGAAACATTTTTAAATTGTTCTATATTTACCATTTAATCTTCACAATAACTTGAAGTTAGTACTACTGTCATCCCCATTTTTAAAGAGGAAAAGAGAATTGAGTTACTCTTTGAGGATACACAGCTGGCCAGGCCTGGCTTGAAACAAAGGCCATGAAACTCAGAACCTTTGCACTTGACCGGGACATTATATTACTATATGTCATGGAGAGTAATATTTATTAGTAAGGAGTATCCTGATTATCAGGATACAAATAGTCTATTACAGAACGGGAGTACAGGTTCGGAATTGCTTGCATCAGCATCGCCCCCCCAGCCGTGTTGCTTACCCATGTTGCCCACCTCCACCCTTGATTCCTACTATTAATCCCTGATCCACCTCCACTGCCTGGAGTTTTCATCAAGCCCCCAGGGTGGGCTATGATGACTTTACCAAATCCTGCACCGAAGGGCCAGCTTGCCTTCTCTGCACACCACAGTTCAAGCAGACTGTTCCGAGTTGTTTACAATATAACACACATTTATCTGAGGAAAAGCTTTTAAGTTATTTTTATGCCATGATTTTGATTTATTTAGGTTTCTCCTTCCTAACTGAAGAAGCTTAGGACATTTTGGTACGTAAATCTGATTTGTCATTTTGTGCTCTTGATCAGTTGTGTCTCAGGAATGTGAGGTTCCTATCTTATTAGCCATCTGACACAGGGGAAAGTGAGGTAGTGGACATTTATATTTTATGTAGTTAATGTGACATTTATAGATTTATCTCTTGCTGTAACACGGTGAGAAAATGCATTTGGAGTTTCAATGAACTGGTACTGACTCTATTGGAAAAGTACATTTTTTTTCCAGGCTGGGTGCAGTAGTTTAGGCCTGTAATCCCAGGTACTTGGGAGGCTGAGGCAGAAAAATGGGAAGTTCAAAGCTACACTGGGCAACTTAGCAAGATCCTGTCTCAAAGTTAAGAAGGAAGGAAGAAAAAAAGGAAGGATAAAAGGAAAGAAGGAAGTTGTTTGGGATATAGTGGAGTGGTAGAGGGTCCTAGATTTGATCCCAGCATCAAAAACAAAAGCTTTTTCAGCTTCTCTCTCTTCTTTTCTCTCTTCTCTGTTTCTCAGGACTTTGCCTTCCATTGGATTCCTTAGTACTACTTAGCAAATTGCTTTTCTCATATAAATATTTGATAATTTTCGTATATATTACATATGTCACATATCTATCTTCATGTGTGTATGATAATAGCTGACTTCATTTATTTAAAAGAAAAAACCTTGCTCTCCAATAGAATATAGTAGCAATTTACAGAGAAGAAGGTAGGGCTGGGGAACAGTGGTTGAAAAAGAGATTCTCTTCCACTGTTTCCACTCCCCACCTTTGGAAATTTGTACAGTAATTGCAAAATATCCATTCAAGTTTGTTAATTGATTTGCCTTTTTTTTTTTTTAAGAGAGAGAGAGGTGGGGGCTGGAGCGGTGACTCAGAGGGTGCGGTGCTTGCCTGGCACTCGTGAATACACGAGTTCAAACCCCAGCATCATGTACACAATGAAGTGTTGGAGCAACGATGGTCACATGAGAAACTAAATAAAATTGATTCTTTCTTTCTCTTTCTCTCTCACGGTCCCTATCTCTTTAAAAAAAAAGAGAGAGAGACAGAGAGGAGGAGGAGGAGAGAGAGAGAGTTAATTTTTATTTTTTTCATCTGGTTTTTGTTTTTCCTCCACTTAAATTGTGTATGTGGTGCTGGGGACTGAACCTAGGTCCTCGAGCATGCCAAGCAAGTGCTCTACCACTGAGCCATCTCTCCAGTTCTAATTGATTTACTTTTAAAAATAAGTTACTCCTCTTTTATGCAGGGTCAAAAAGCACCATCTCATCTACGAAGAACTTATTTTTAAAAATGGAATGATAGGGGCTGGAGCGGTGGCTCAGTGGTTTTGGTGCTTGCCTCGCATGTGCTGCGAAGCGGGTTCAAACCCCAGCACCACATACACAACAAAGTGTCAGAGCAACAAAAGCCACATGTGAAACTAAATAAAATTGACTATTTCTCTCTCTCTCACTGTGCCTCTCTCTCTTAAAAAAGAAAGTGGAATGATAAACTACACTGGATCAATGTTGCTTTAGAAAAATATTCCTCAAAAATACTTGCCAAACAACTGGAAATGGAGTGGTGGAGCGCTTGCCTAGCCTGCTCATGGCCTGGGTTAGATCCCCTCACCAAACAACGACAAAAGCTGGCCCAATGAACCTCTTTCTAATAAATATTAAGCAACTGACATAGTCTATTTTCTGGTGCTGCAGCAGTATATCTAAGACTGGGTAATTAATAAAGAGTAGTGGTTTATTGGGCTCCAGGTTCTGGAGGCTGGAGAGTCCAAAAGCATGGTGCTGGCACGTGCTCTGCATCTGGTGAGGGTTCTTCTACTTTGTCATAACGTGGCAGATCGTTTCACATGGGAGACAGTAAGCTAACTCGAGGCTCTCTCCCTCTTCTTATAAAGCCACTGGTGCTATCCTGGGGGCCTTACCTTCCTGACCTCATCTAATCCTAATTACCTCCCCAAAGCTCAACCTCCAGATACTATTAACATATGAATTTGGGAATTAAAGTTTCAGTATATTAATTCCGAGGGCCACATTGAAACCATAGCAACCATATTCAAGTAAAAATTATAGCAATCCATTCTAAAATACAATTTTAAAGAGGTTTTACAGTAATGTTGTATTTCTTTATCTTACATTGGTAACAGCAAAATTCAAATACAGTAGCAAGTACTGAAATACATTTATTATTAAATGAGCACAAAGTATTGTACCGAGTAGCAACAAACTCTGGAAACATTACCAAAAAGGGAGGAAATCAACATCATTTAAAAAAAAATCTGATGAGGCTAAATAAAAAGTATAAATATTATCAAGAAGAAGCCAAAATGATTTGTACATGACATTATCTGCTTGAGGAAAATAGAGGAACCTACTCAAACTATTGGATCAACGTTAGATGGACTGCTACAGAGGTTTAGAGGTTAATATTTTAGGTGCTGGCACACTAGAGATCTACATGCTAAGAAGAAAGCTGTACCCCTACCTCACACCATCCACAAACATTAACTGAAAATGGGTCATCAACCTCAGAGTAAGAGGAACTACAAAACTGTTAGAAGAAAATGTAGGAGTAAATCTCTGGGACCTGGGATTAGGCACTGATTTATTAGATATTGCACCAAATGCACAAAACAGGAAATAGATACAAAGAAAGAAAAGAAGGAAAAGAGAGAGAAGGGGGCACATTGGACTTGGTTAAAATCTAAACTTTTGTGTGTGTGTGTGTGTGTGTGTGTGTGTGTGTTTTAAAGAGGGGACAGTAAGAGAGAGAGAGAGGCAGAAAGAGAGTAACAATTTTTATTTAGTTTTTCATGGGGCTTTCTTTCCTGAGACATTTCATTGTGTACGTGGTGCTGAGGTTTGAACTTGCATACTGGCGCATGCCAGGCAAGTACCATAACTGCTGAGCCACCACTCCTGCCCCAACTTTCTGTGTTTTAAGGGTTACAACCAGGTAAGCTAAAAGACAACATATGGAATAGGAGAAAATATTTTCAGACAACGTATTTGATAAGAGACCTGTATTCACAAGATATAGAGAACTCTTACTACTCAAGAATAAGAAGATAAAAACAAATAGTGAAGGAATTAAACACATTCCTCCAGATGTATAAGTGTCTAAAGAGCTCGTGAAAAGAAACTTGATGGGCTATGCATATTAGTGTCCCCTGAACCTCAAATGATGAAATTTAATCCCCAGTCCAGTAGTGTTGGGCAGTGGGACTCCTGGAGGTGGGGCATCTGGAGCCCCCAAGAATGGGACAGTACGCTTTTATAAGAGACTTGAGGGAGTCCTTTTGTCAATTTGCCATGTGAGATCACAGCTAGAAGTACCATCTATGAAGACACCAGACACCAAATCTGCTGGCACTTTGATCCAGACTTCCCAGACTCTACAAGTGTTTCTGTTATTTATAAATCACCCAGGCTCAGGACATAAGACAATACTTGTTCTGTATCAGTCACAACTATGTATATTGCAATTCAATTCCGACCCTAACGAATGGAGTTAACACAGACCCCACAGTGAAAGGACACAGTCCCCACAAGACTGCCCTTACTTCAGGCACCAGACACAAGGGCTCCCCAGGCCACCTGCACTTCTCATTAACTGTCTATAAAATCAGTTTTGATTTTATAAACATTATATAACATTTTATAAAACATTTATAAAACATTTTATAAAAATAAAATGATTTTATAGACAGGGGCTTCCAAGATCCATTTAGATTAAATGATTCACTAGAATGACACACAACTCAGGAAGGAGCTGTGTTTATGATTACAGCTTTTTTGTTTTGTTTGGTTTTTTTCACAGATCAGGAATAGCTAAGGAAGAAACACATAGGACTGGGGGAAGGGGAAATGGAGAGTCACTGCTAATGGGTGTGGGGTTTCTTTTTGGAACATGAAAATGTTCTAAAAATTGATAATTATCTACTAACCTTATGAGCATACTGAAAACCACTGAAATGTACCCTTTATAATGATGACTCTTACAGGATGTGAATTATATGTCAACTTTTCATTTATGAATCAGCCATTATACTAAACAGGTATTTATTATTAAAAATTTTAATGCATCCAATTATTTTGTTTTTTCTCTTAAAGAGAGAGGAACAGTGAGAGAGAGAGAGAAGAGAGAAAAATTTATTTAGTTTTACGTGTGGCTTTCATTGCTCCAACACTTTGTCGTGTATGTGATGCTGGGGTTTGAACTCACATACTCGTGCATGCCAGGCAAGTGTCGTAACCACCAAGCCATGGCTCCAGCATCATCCAATTCTTTTCAAGGTGGTAACCCATGTGCCATATCTACTTATAGATCTGATTGGTTTTTTATTCATAAATTGACAAATTATACTCACATATTTGTTAGATTTCAAAGTGATGCTATACTTCAGTAATGCTATACTTCTTCAATGACTTGGGAAAGGCTGAGGCAGGAGGATCACAAGTTCAAAGCCAGACTCAGCAACTTGGTGAGGCCCTGAGCAACTTAGCAAGACCCCATTTCAGTTCTTTTTTTAAGCGAAGGAAATAAAGTCAAAAATCAGTGAATGGGATTTCATAAAGCTAAAAAGCTTTTGTACTGCCAAGGAAACAATCAAAAGAATCAAGAGGTTTCCTACAGAAATGGAGAGTATCATGGACTATGATTCCTCAGACAAGGGTCTCATGTCCAGAATCTATAAAATACTCAAAAATGTCAGCTACAAAATCACCAACAGCCCAATTGATAAATGGGCGAAAGAGCTAAACAGAGACTTCTCACCAGAGGACATTGATCAAGCCAATGAATACATGAGAAAGTGCTCTAAATCATTAGTA
>PVKS010038327.1:0-17893 GCA_004027875.1 Aplodontia rufa
TCATGCTTTGGAAAAGTCACTTGACTATTTAATTATACATCTTCCTTTTCTGGTCCAAGTGAAACTAATCTATCAGACCCCAAAGGCTCTACAGGGATAGCCTATGGTGAGTAATAGGGACACTTCTTAACAATACACGTTTAGGAAAAAGGGAGAGAAATCTTTTATACAAAACTAAAGGACATGGGGCTGGAGTGGTGGCTCAGCGGTTACAGCACTTGCCTGGCATGCACTAGAACTTGGATTCAAGCCCCAGCACCCATGTACCCAACTAAGTGTCAGAGCAACAAAAGCCATGTGAAAAACTCAATAAAAAATTGATTCTTTCTGTCTCCCTCCCTCTCTCTCTCTCTCTCTCTCTCTCTCTCTCTCTCACTGTCCTTCTCTCTTTAAAACAAAACAAAAAACAAAAAACTAAAGGACAAGCCAGGCACAGTCACAATGCCAATAATCCCAGCAGCTCAGGGGACGCTGAAGCCGGAGGATCACACAGGTGCAAAGCCAGCCTCAGCAACTTAGTGAGGCCCTAAGCAACTTAACGAGACTGTGTCTTAAAATAAAACAATAAAAGGGCTTGGGATGTGGCTCAGTGATTAAGTGCCCCCAGGTTCAACAATTGGTACAAAGGTACCAAAAAAAAAAAATCTAAAAGACAAACACTAAGGTCTCTGATAATATGGAACTACAGACTGATACAGCCCCTCTGGAAAGCAGTGTGGAGAATCCGCAAAAAACTAGGGATGAACCCACCATGTGATCTTGCTGTTCCTCTCCTGGTTATTTTTCCAGGGGATTTAGAATCAGCACATTACAGGGACACAGTGAAACCAATGTTCATAGCAGCTCAATTTACAAGAGCTAAATTATGGAAACAACCCAGATGTCCCTCACTGGATGAATGGATCCAAAAACTGTGATACATATATACCATGGAGTTCTACTCAGCAATTAGAAAGAATGATATTGCAGCCTTTGAAGGTTAAATGGATAGCTATGGAAGAAATCATTCTGAATGAAGTCAGCCTAACCCAGAGAACCAAGGGTTGAATGTCTTCACTCACCTGTGGAGGCTGGAGCTAGACCCTGGCCATTGAGCTAGGAGGTCAATTCTCATGTTTTAAATCCGAAAAAGGTCTAATGACATACAACCTAAGGCATCTATAGAGATGTACAAGGTGGGTAATTGGGGGGACTCTTGGGGGTAAATCTAATTTTCAGAATTTATATATATATATATCACATTGGTTCGTTAGAAGCATGTTTGATTGTTCAACAAATTTCTTTAAAAAAATATGCAGGTAGAAGAACATCAGAATGCTAGATTCTGCTGCTAATCTCAGGGATCACAACATAAATAAAGTAAGTATTAAATTGATATTTATTTATTCCAATTTTCTAGCATAATTTACTGAATCAATCTATACTCAACATACTTCTTATAACTCACATATTTTTCTAATAATAAGGAATTCTGCTCTTTAAAATACAGATGTTATCTCTTATTGGAGGTGGAAGGGCCACTCTAACATATAAGAACTTTTTAAACTTGCAAAAACAATATATAGAAACCAACATTATAAAACAACGGCCAAGGAGTCAAATTAAAGTACAATTGTGCCTCAAATACCTTAGAATAAGTAGAAATTCTAAATGTTGGTGCCTTCATTTGGAAGCAAAGTTTCCTACTGCATGATCTTGTCTGATGGTCCTTGATTTTATCATCAGAGTCAGTTCCAGTTACATTTCCATTAGCATGGACAGATCTACATTAAGAGAAAGAAGATATATTAAGGTCACTGAAATCATTACAGATTTTAGACACTGTGACACACCACTATTCCCTTGCAAGCATATAAAAAGTATCACAGATGCTTTATTTGGTTAAAAAGTGCCAATGTCCAGGCGTATCACTACCACAGGTGAAAAAAAAAACCTTTTTGAATTAAAAACTAAAAAGTATTAATAGATCAATACATAAAGTTGACAAGAGGTGGATAGTGGCTTTTTCTTAAAGGGGAGGGGGCGGCTGGAGCAGTGGCTCAGTGGTTACGGTGCTTGCCTGGCATGCATGAGGACCCAGGTTAGAAACAGCACCAGGTACACAGCTAAGTGTCAGAGCAACAAAAAACAGATAAAACGTAAAACTGATTATGCCTCTCTCTCTTTTTCTGTCTCTCTCTTAAAAAAAAAAAGTCAAAAGTATGCAGCAAATTGGGGTATGCCAAGTAGGCAAGGGGCCTATAACTATTAATCTACTCATCAGAGCTGATGAAGTCACCCCAGCAGAAGTGGCCTTAGTACCCAGTTTCTCATTATGTTTAAAAGCTGCCCTTTTATCTATTTCCTCATCTGGAGCCAGATTTATAAAACCTTGTTCTTTGCAACTGCCCATGCTTTTTATTGATAAATTCTGGCTTATACAAAATAAAGATATCTCACACAAACTTTTATTTCAATAGCCATAATTTTTTGATCAATTCTGAAATATTTGGCAGATTTCCCTGTTACCTTTGAACATCCATATAGTAATGCTATTCTTTTTAATTTGTGGATACATATAAATTCCTGATTCAAAAACCAAAATGATACACCACCATTCATATGTAGCCCGCTTTGCCCCTGCTTACTATAGGTCAGCACTTTAGCTTCTTGTATATCCTTCTAGTAGTTTTTTATACAAATACACTTACATGAAACATAGTCTTATTCTTCCTGCATTTCACCCAGTTTTTCACATGACTTTCCTTTTTTTAATCCAGTATATCCTAGATATTTTTCCATGTTGGGGTATATTTCTTCATTGTTTTTACAGTTCTATGTTTCACTGTATAAATACATATCAGTTTGTATATAGTCTATGAACTTAAATCTTGTTTCTGAAAACAGTTTAACTCAAGAATAACAACTGTATGAATCAAACTGGACAAAAACCTATGATGTGATTTCACAAATTTTTAATTTCATTACTGATAAACAATTAGATTACATCAAATTAAAAACTTTCTAGCAAAGAAAACAGAGCGAAGAGACAACACACAGAATGGGAGAAAATATCTGCAAACTGTATGTCAGAATATATAAGGAACTCAAAAAGCTCAATATCATAAAGCAAAACAAAACAACCTAATTTAAAAATGGGCCATGGAGGGGCTGGAGAGGTAGCTCAGCACTAGAGAGCTTACCTCGCATTCATGAAGACCCAGTCCAATCCCCAGGACCACATATAAAACTTGATGAAGGAAGAACAAAACCAGGTGAAAAAGTAAAATTGACTTTCTCTTTCTCTCTCACATACTATCTGTTTAAAAAAAAAAAAGGCAACAGACCTAAATAGACATTTCTCAAAAAATAAGACATACAGATGTCCAATATATGAAAAAAATGTTCAACATCACTAAAAACAGGGCAATACAAATCAAAGCTACAATGAGATATCGTATCACTTCAAAAACAGTAGCTATTATCAGGGATGGAGCTGTGGCCCAGCAATTAGAGTGCTTGCCTGGCACGTGCGAGGACTTGAGTTGGAACGCCAGTACCACATACACAACTTAGTACTGGAGAAACAAAAAATAGATGAAAAATAAATAAAATTTATTCTGTCTTTGTCTCTTTTAGCTATTATCAAAAGACAAAGATAAGTGCTGGCAATAATGCAAAACTGGGAACATTTACACCTGCTGGTGGGAATATAAATTAGTATAACCATTACAGTATAGAGTTCCTCAAAAAATTAAAAACAAAACAACCATGATTCAGCAATCCTACTTCTGGGTATATATCCAAAGGAAATGAAATCAGTATATCAAAGACACATCCCATGTTTACTGCAGCACTATTCACAATAGCCAAGAAATGGAAACAACTGAAGTACCCACCAACTGATGAATGAATACAGATAATGGGGTATATATAAATATATAATGGAATATTATTCAGCCATAAAAATGAATGAAGTCCTGTCATTTGCAATAACATACAGAACTGGAGACTATCATGTTAATTACAATAAACCACACACAGAAAGACAAGTACGGCATGCTCTCACTCCTATGTGGAATATGAAACAGTTAATCTCATAGACATTGAGAGTAAAATGGTGACTTCCAGAGAGGCTGGGGAGAGTAGAGGAGTAGGGGTATATGGAGAGATTGATCAACGTGTGCTAAGTTAGAGTTAGAAGAAAGAAGTTCCGATGTGCTATTGCACAGTAGTATGACTATAGATAATGATAATGTACTACATGTTTGAAAAAGCTACAAGAAAGGAGTATAAATGTTTTCACCATGAAGAAATGATAAACGAGGAAATAACCTGACATACATATTATACAATGTACACATATTTCAAAGCATCACATGGTACCTCATAAATATGGATAAAATTTATGTAACAGTTTAATATAAATTTTAAAACTTTTAAATTAAAAATTTTTGTTCTGTTAATGATTTCACCTGTACATACTTTTATCTTTTATTTCAAGATTACTCTATGATCCTATTTAAAACCTATCAACTAAGGCTGGAGTGGTGGCCTGGCAGTTATAGTGCTTGCCTAGCATGCACGAGTAACAGGTTCAAACCCCAGCACCACATACACAACGAAGTGTTGAAGCAATGAAAGCCACATGAAAAACTAAATTAAATAAAACCTATCAACTGCTATAGTCATAAACTCTGAAAATGGAAGGATAGTTCTCAGGATGATAGACCTCAAAATCTAAAAGTTACCCAGCCTCACTGAGAGTGGGTTTCAATGGGTCCACAAAAAAACATAACACACTGAACATGAGATACAAGTAATAGAAATATTTCACTCTACTTAGCAGAATCAGGACAGGCTTCATGGAGGAAGTAGTACCTTAGGTTCTATCTTAAATGATGATGTGCTCAAGAATCAGATGAAGGAAATGGAAAAATCATTTCTTTTAAGAAAAGGATCAGCACGAACATAAGTTTGAAATAGCATAACTTGTCAAGAACTCTAAATGGTTCCACTTTTGCTTAGAATGCAAAAAGCCACAAAAGAATGTCATTCCCACCCTAAGGAGAAACAGAAAGAAAAAAATGTATCTATAAAATCAAAACTTCTCTTGGCCTAACAAAATACTGAGGTTATAAGGCAACCAAGTAAATTTAATTCTTTCAAGGAAATCTAACAAAATTCCCAGTAAATTTTATTTCTCTGATTGGAAGGATAAGCTCCTCCAAAGAAAAGAGTGTATACACAAACTTTCACTTTTGGCAGGTCACAGAAAAAGAAGTAGCTAACATACAAGAGTATAAGCAGAAATTGGTTACGATTTTAACAAATTTTTAAAGATCAAGTGTAAACTAGTGTGTCAGCTAGGAATAGCTGGAGACCCCAGAAACAAGAAGTTTTCACTCAGTTGGAAGATCCTTCACATGCCTTAACCAAGTGCTCACAAGAGATTACAAGTAGGGCAGGAAGCAGAGTCCTGCACCATTATGGCAGTGTGCAGAAGGGGCCTAGCACAGTCCTAATGCACTGCCAACCGAAAAAACTCTTCAAATAACTAGGGAAAGAACAGAAAGCTCTCTCACCTCAAGCCCCAGACAAAAATCTACAGCTTCTGGAGAAAAGAGAAGCAAAATGCTTCTGCCTCTGAGGCAGGGAGGAAAGGGAGAGAAGAAAACATTCAGCAATGGGACACAGGCAAACGGAGGGGAGCAGGAAAAGGTACTGGACGAAGGATCCTGCAGAAAGGCCAAGGAAGTATCGACCACCGCAAGGGGAGGAGGAGAATATTTCTGTCCAGGACCAATCACAATACATTGTCACAAATAAGAGTGGGAAACAGCTGCTACTCTCATCCATCTGATAGAAGCTGAGTTTGACAACACAAGGAAGAGAGCACATGAAAGCTGAGAAAGCCCACACACCAATGCCCAGGAACAGACTGATTACCAGAACAAAGAGAAGTCCACCCTGCCCCCAAACAACAGTCTATCACCAGGAGAAGAACAGCAGCACAAACAAATCCTTCTGAGGACAAATGGACAAAGACTGTTGGAAGATGAAGGTGGCACAGGAACATAGAAAAATACCCTCCAGTAGCACATGCCACACTCTAGACAAAAGGGAAAAACTGCCAACTGCTGGAGAAATGTGAGGCCTGTGGTGCAAGAATGTAATGATGACAAAACCCAAACCCTGCTCAGCCCCTGACATACCTGACACATCAACACACAGCCCAACAGAAGCAGCAGATCACCTGAGCCTCTTCTGTCCCTCTGCACAGGGCCAGAGCAGTGAAGCAAGAACTATGAGGCATGCACAAGAACAAGAAAAAGCAATGCTCTGCCCAAAGAAAAAGTGATCAATAAACTCAGAAATGATTCAGTAGTTGAAAAAAATCACAGATTTTATAAATGATTATGTTCAACTAGTAGAAAAGGTGCACTATCAACTGACTTGTGTTATACATTGCAATTTATAAAACATTCTACACAGCAAGAACAGAAAGCACATTCTTTTGACAGAGACATGGAACATTTACCAAATCAGACCACATTCTATACCACAAAACAAACCTCAAAATATTTTTGAATAATCAAATAATGTATTTTCTCTGACTGAAACAGAATTTAATTAGAATCACTAACTAAAAGAAAGACTGAGAATTACCAGCAGAAATGAACACTGTACTTCTGAATACCCTGTGGGTCCACTGGTAAGTGAAATTAGAAAATACTTTTAACAGAATGAAAATTGAAATAAAACAAAACAAAGTTTGTGTGGTTCTATACAGAAACTTACAGCATTAAATGCTTACATTAGAAAACAAGTCAGAGCTTAAATCGACTCTCAGCTTAGCTCTTAAGTAGAAAAAGAACAGCAAAATAACCAAAAGCCATTAGAAAAAAGGAACAGAATTGCACTAAAAAAAACAAAATTTATGAGACCAAAATGGAATTCTTTAAAACATTCAATGAAATTGAATAATAAACTTCCTGTTAAAGTGATCAAGAAAAAGAGAAAGAAGCCACAAATTACTTACACCAGAAATGAAAAGTGGATATCAACAGGGATCTTACAGATGCACAGTCCCCCTGTTATCCTTGGGGGAATTTGTTTTAAGACACCCCAATGACACCTGAAACTAGGTAGTACCCAACACTATTTTTTTAAAAATACATACATACAACACAAAATTAAAGCCTTTTTCATCTTAACTAATCACTTATCACACATGGTAGCAGTAAGTTTTGCAGTTTGAGATGTGACAGCCAAACTGGCATAGATTTCTTTTTCTGTTCCTCACAATTTCTCCAATAGATTTATTCTCACCACAAATCCTAATTTCAGCATGATTTTATTCTTCCCATATTAAGTTGAGAAATTTCACTTTTGACTTAAACACACACACACACACACACACACACATGCACACACACACTTTAAAGCTTCTCTTGGACATATCCAAAATCACTACACTTATGTTTTGGGGCCATTCTTAGGTAAAATAAGGGTTGCATGGACACCAACTCTGCAATACAGTGACTACCAACCTGATAACCAAGACAACTACAATGTAACTAACAGGAGGGTAACATATACAGTACAGACAGGCTGGACAAGGGAATGATTCCTGTCCCTGGAGGAATGGAGCAGGATGACTTGAGATTTCATTATGCTACTCAGAACAGTGTCCTGAAAACAAGTAAACATGACTTACTTATTTTTGCAATTTTTCATTTAATATTTACAAACTATAATTGACTGCAAATAATTGAAATCAGAGAAAACAAAGCCATGGATAATAGAGGACTACTATATTAAAAAGATAACAGAATATTATGAACAACTTTACACATTCCACAACTTAGATAAAATGTAACAATTCTTTGAAATTCTGAAGACAAACTGCCAAGTTCACTCAAGAAGAAATTAGATTACAAGAATAGCTTTTGATATGTAAAGGAAACTTGATGAATAATTTAAGACCTTCCCATGAAGAACCTTCCTTAGTGAATTCAACCAAACATTTAAGTAAGACACCATACCAACATTATATAAACTCTTTCAAACATAAATAATGAGAAAACATTCCCAAATCATTTTATGAAGCTAGTATTATCCTGAAACAAAAATCAAATAAATTAAAAAAAAAAAAAAAAACAACACATACACAAGAGGGGCTGGAGCGGTGGCTCAGCGATTACAGCACTTGCCTAACATGCATGAGGACGTGGGTTCAAACCCCAGCACCCCAAATACAACAAAGTCTCAGACCAAAAAACATGAAAAACTATATAAAATTGATTCTCTCTTTCTCTCACTGTCCCTCTCCCTCTTTAAAACACACACACACACACACACACACACACACAAACAGACCACTATCCTTTCATGAACAGATTTAAAAAAAAAATACCCTAACTAAATAAATCTAGCAATGTCTAAAGAAGAATATATAACATGACCAAATAGCATTTATCCTAGGAAAACAACATTGGCCCAATATATGAGAAAAAATCCATCAGTGTAATTCACCATATTGACAGACTGAAAAAAAATAATTTTAACTGATGCATCTGGGGGAAAAAAAGCCATGCACGACTCAATACTCTCAGAAAACAAGGAACAAAAGGGAATATCCTCAATGCAGCACATGAATCCACAAGAAATCTACAGCTAGCATCATACCTAATCATGAAAGACTGAATGCTTTTCTGAGCATCAGAACTAAGATAAGGACCAAGACAGGACATCACTCTCACCACTCCTATGCAACACTACACTACAAGCTCTGTACTGCCAGAACCATGAGATGGAAGCAAAGGAGAAACAAAACTCTTTTTTTTCCCACAACAACACTATTTTCTATATAGAAAATCCCAAAGAATATACTATTAACACTAGTAATTTTTAAAAAAGAGATATGATCAACACATAAAATTAAATTATATTTCCATATGTTAGCAATTAATACTTAGAAACCAATTAATAAAAAGTAGCAATTATATTAGAACTAAAAAAGAAATATACAGGAAAAATAAAACAGATAAAAGAGGTGGACGAATATCAAATTATATTATATTGTGTTCATGTATGAATACATAACAACAAATCCCATCATTATGTACAACTATAATGCACCAATAAAAATAGTGAAAAAACAGATGAAAGACTTGTGTGCTCAAAAAACTGAACACTCAGTGAGAAATCAAAGACCTCAATATATGGAAAATAGACTGTTTTCAAAGAGGAGATCAGTCAATAACAAAATGTCAATTCTGAGTCAATGTAAAACCCAATTAAAATCCCAGCAGGCTTTTTAGTAACAATTAACAATCTGATTCTAATTTATATTGAAATTCCAAGAACCTAGAATGGTCAAAACAATTTTTAAAAAGAAGAACAAAGCTGGGCCTTATTGCAAGATATTCTATAAAGCAGTAATAACCAAGACATTGGATTCTGGCAGTAGACAAACATAAAGACCAATGAACAGAAGGGACAGTCCATAAATAACTCTACGTATTTATGGTCAATTGAGTTTCAACAAAACTACCAGCATAATTCAATGGAAAAAGAACTGTCTTTGCAACAAATGGTGTTGGAACAACTGACAATCCATATGCCAAAAAACAAACAAATCTCTCAACCTTCAACTCTAGACCTAAATATAACAAATGGACAAGTAGAAAACTTCTAAAGGAAAACAGGAGAAAAATTTTGGAACACAACAACCAGGTGTTGAAAAACTTATTCTATGAAGGGCCAGAAGGTAAATATTATGGCTTTGTAAGACATATGGTCTCTGGGGAAAGTACTCAACTAAGCTACTGCAGCATGAGAAGACACAGACAATTCGTACAAACTTAGGCTGTGTTCAAGTCACACTTTACTTACAAAACAAAGTAGTGGACTGAATCAGGTCATAGTTTTGCCAAACTCTAAAAGAGTTTTCAGATATGGCACAAAAATCACAACCACAAAAGAATTTACACATGACACCATCAAAAATTTAAACTTCTACTCTTCAAAAGATAGTGTTATAAAAATATAAAAGTGAACTACAAACTTAAGAGAAAATATTTATAAAAGAAAATCTGATAAAGAGCTTGTTTCCAGAATATAAAAATTATTCAACACAATAAGAAACTAAGCAATCCAATAAAAATAATGGCCAAAATATTTGGACACTGCAAAAATGACAACCCTTACCAGCAGTCTAGTTATATAGCACATATATTTAATCTTTCCTTCTGGTCTTTTAGTTCCCTGAAGCTGGCCCACTCCTGTGTAAATGGAGCATTCAATGTCTGGTTTATACAGACAGATATCCAGAAATGAAATACAGTAGTTCCCCCATTAGCTGTGGTTTCACTTTCTATGGTTTTAGTTACCTGTGGTCAACCATGAAACAAAAAATATTAAATGGAAAATTCCAAAAATAAAAAAATTCATAAATTTTAAATTTCACACCATTCTGAGTAGTGCAATGAAATCTTGTACCATCCCACTCCAAAATGAAGCAGCTGATCTTCCTAAGGTATCCTCAGAGAGTCAACAGTGACCTAACACTATGTCTTAATGTCTAAGTAATTAACCCCATTTCACATCATCAAATAGGCAAACTGTATGATTTCATATCATCACAAGAAGAGTGAATACGGTTTATCAGGAGACCACAGACTGCATTCACATAACTTTTACCATACTATATTATTATAATTGTTCTATTTTATTATTAGTCATTGTTAATTTTTCAGTGTGCTGATTATAAATTAAATTTTATTGGTTATGTATGTATAGGAAAAACATACTACATATAGGGTGTGGGACTATCTGCAGTTTCAGACATCCACTGATGGCTCTTTGGAACATATCCCCTGTGGCTAAACAGTGACTACTATAAAACGATCAGAGCATTTTTCAAAAGGTAGTTTTTTTTAAAGTAGGTAATATATGTACCTGATACAAAAAGCAAACTATACAAAAGAGTTACAACAAATAGAAAATGTCCCCCAATGATTCAGCTCCTTTTTCTTATTTACTTTGTATTAATAGGTATTTTACGCATATAAAAGCATACAAGTATATTTTCAATGAAAATGGCAGCATAGTTAAGAGTTTTGCATTATTTTTACTTAATGTATTTTAGAGTTCATTTCATATCATTCCTTATAGAATTCCCTTATCTTTTAGACAATTTCATGATATTATATGAATACATTATAATTTAATCAGTCTTTCACTGATAATGTTGTTGCTGATATTTTACCATTTCTGTCAATGCTGCATCTATGTACTCATGAAGTAGAAGTATTAGGTCAAAGAATATCTGAATTTTGAGCTATGATAGTGTCTGCCAGGCTATGCTCCACACAGTTTATCAGGGCTTAAAAGATATATATATAGAATCAATTAGTAAACATTCTAGATAAGAGAAAATTAAGTAAGCAGCAAATCCTCACCCGATAGCCCCAATTACTAGTAAAGATGTTCTGGAAGACTTTAAAAGAAGCAATCCAAGATAATTACTAATCCAAGATAAATGTATAGTGAGTGACAAGAAAAAGTTTTCCCATTATTCTAAACCTTTTCTTATAAATTAAGGTAGTAATTTTTATTTAACCAATTATAACTTGTCTAATTTCTAAGAGACCTTGATTTGTAGTTAAAATACAAGGCAAAGAGGATTAAACAAAACCACGTCAGTAAAATTAAAAGACTGGATGCTGTGGTTGATGGTATGGCCACATACTATCTTCCAAAGATGGCAGCCATCAATTCCTTCCTTCTGTGTGTACTTATCAGGCCACCTACCAAGAGACAGGACTTTATTTCCCAGCCCTTTGAATCATGGCTGGCCTTGTGTCTTACTCTGACCAGCAGGATGTGGTAGAACTGACTTTCTTTAACTTCAGAGACTAGTGAAACAAAGCTTTGCTTTCTCCCTCTTTAAAGTCAGAAACCATGTATGAAATCCAAATATCCTGATACCACGATGCTTTGGCAGGCCACGCAGAGGCACAGTGAAGTGTGAGACATGTGAGGGAAGCCAGACTGACCAGCCCAGCTAAGTGATACCAACCGATGCCACAGAGCAGAATCTCCTAACCAAACATTGCCCAAGCACCTGAACCACACACTTGTAAAAAAATCAATAATTGTTTTAAGCCACAAAGTTTTAGGTGCTTTGTTATGTACCAACAGGTAACTGAAACAAATATTATCAAGCTCATGATATCAGCAAATTACAAAGCCTGATTCAAATTTGGGTCTATGTTTTTCAGGTTTAAAGTTTTCATTTCTTGAGAAGAAAACACATAAATTTTGTTAAGTGTATGAACTTATACAAAGAACAATGAACCTAGTTAAACAGTTTCAAATGTAATTTTAGAAAATGTACATCGTTCAAATGATGTGTCTTACAGATTGAATTCTACACAGACAGATGATGTTATCATTAAATCAGAACCAACTTCAGGTATTTTCATGTCAGGAAAGACTAAGATGACATGATCTTGATTATTTCTGTTCTCTGAAAACTTAGGATAAAAAAACTAGATGAATATATAACGTTCATTAGACTGTATTCCTCATGTCTGAGATTTTAAGTATGCTTTTGAAAGATGCTAAGTATCTATTTAATCAGTTTCTGATTAAATCTAACAAGAAGACATAGAATATTCTATAAAGTTGGTTAAAGTTAGAACCATGTACATTAAGAGCCCAAAAGTCTACCTCTCCCTTACAACTCCTCCAAAATCACCAATATTCTTTAATGCTATATCCCATGAAAATACCTTGGTCATTGATTTATTTGATCTTAAACAGCATCTCTTCAAATAGCCATTCCCTTTCAGTCACTGAATACAGCACACAAAGTGTTGGGAGTTAAGTTCCACCTCTTTAGAGAGAAAAGTATCTATTCAAATTATTTTGGATTCTCCTATACATGATAAATAAATAAAGGGAATCTTCTATTTATACAATCATTTGTTTTAATCAGTACAGACTCAGGAATATTTACTTTTTCCTCAGGTTATAATCTAACTCTATGTTATTTATTTTGTTCCTCAAAAATTGTTCCTGCTTTGGTTACTGGGTACACTTCTAGAGTGGCTCCCGAATCCTTTTGTCAAGCCCTTGATCTCTTGGATTTTGAGTATTTTCTTACTTTCTCATACTATAACAGATTCTAGGCTCATCTTGGGTATTCCCTGTCCTAGTTCTTGAATGAGCCATTTTCCAAGGAGCCTTACTTAGTTCTTTTTACCAGACAACAGTATTAGCAACCAAAATCAGGATGCATTTTATGCTTTTACTACTGGGTTCTACTGCTTCTATGCTCTCTAAGCATAGAACTGGGAAATAAATGTATGCATGAATATATGCCTATCTATAGCTGTTTCTACATACGTAACCACATTAAACTAAACACGAGTTCAAACTGATGTCTCTAACCCAGCACCAGATGCTTTATTCTAGCCTTCCCATTGCTCAGCCATCACACCTTTTTGTTTCAAGAATTATTCCAGGGTTCTCAAAATGGCGTTTATCCCACCGTCACTGACTCCCAGAAGCTCCTGATTTTCACCTCACCCTACAGGATTGCACCCAGATTCCCACGGTAGAACAATGCACCCAGTGTGGGGGAATATTATCCCCCGGTAACTCTTTAACTCCAAAGGAATAACGCAGTCCATTAACGAATATAAAGGAGATCTTAGGGGAGTCCGTGGCACTCTGCCCTGCATCCAGGGAGGGGAGCTACTCCGGAGCGCAGAAACAGAGCAAGGGAGCGAGTTTCCTAACCAAATACCCTAACCTGGCCGGCTGCGAACTCCCTGATCCGACTCTTAATTTACCTAATCTTGCATAAAGTGCTGGGAATTAATTGCTCACATTAGCGAACTTGTAGCTGTTTGTGCAGTAGTGCACCACTGTGACGTTTCCCTGAGGGCGGGGCGGGTTGCCCAGCAGCTTTAGGGGGCCTCAGTCCCTACGATCAGAAACAGAAGTTACCGCCCCCCCACCAACTAGCCATCTGCCCTGGGGGCTGTAGGGTGCCATTCACCTCTCCAGCTCGCAAATCTCTCTGTTGGCAACCTTCTGCCCTTTGGACCACCCCCATTCCCACCCAAATAGGAGGAGCCTGTGAACAGAACTTGCTCCAGCAGGGAGCGTCCCTCTATAGGGGATCCTCTGCTTCAGCCTCTGCTTGATATCTGCCTCAGGAAGTTTTGAATATATGGGGCTGCTCGGGCTTCACCTTAGCATCTGAGCTCCTTGCATAGCCAAGGCTGTGCAGGCCTGGACCTCTCTAGCAGGGCGCCTCCTAGTGCTTGCAACTGAGAATCACATGAGCACTGGCACAATCTGGACCACCTTCTGAGGGTTTCAGTCAACCCCACAGAGCTGCTCTTGGGACTTCTGAAGATCACAAGACACGCAGAGTGGGTCACCAGTGATTCTGAGGAAGCGAGTCTCAGGCTAGCCACTCTCCTTGGATCAGTCAGAGACCCACATGTCTACAATAGGATCAACTCAATTGTCTACAACTTCTGAGCCCCAGGTCCACCTCAGGATTACAGCCCAGAGAGAGCTGAATACCCCTTTGCAACAGAAAATTTTGAGGAGATCCTCTAAGAAAAACCAGGCCACCGGACTCAACCAATCTGCTTCTCCCCAAACAAGCTCAACTACGAAGAATCCCCAGCTTGATGTCAGATTTGAACACACCACCCCATGATACATACCTCCTGAACTAAGGGCCAGAAAATCTCAGAACTATACCAACTAGTCTTGTGGTTTGTTTGTTTTTTTTCTTTTTCATTTCTTCATTTTTTTCTTTCATTATTTTTTTTAATTTTTTTTAAACGGGAATCTGGCTGGAATATAATATTTTTAAATTTTTAACATTACTGTGGGTTTTGGGGTTTTTTTCTTCTTCTTTTTCCTCTGCTCCTTTCTTGCCTTACAATTAATAACTGAATTTTGGTGTCGGTGGATGTAAATACTTATCTGTGTGTATGAATTGGTGATTGGCTCTTATTTCTTTAGGTCTTATTGAACCATACTGCTAACCTCTTCCTCCACTGTACTCTGGTAATCCCTAAATATAAGCATCTTTCTCTCATTCTCACCCCAAGTCTTTACCCTACCCACACCCCAGTTCTATGTTTTCCTTAGTCCTAATAGAATAACCTACTCCCCCCCAATCCCTAGTTCACCTATACTCTGTAACAGGTGTGATTTTATACCTCCCCAATTCACTTCCTTGACTTCCTAGTCATTCCTTCTCCCCAATTTCAGAGAGACCCTAATACCTGAAGAAATTGACACGCTTCAAAACGGGTACTTGCTTGGTATCATACTACACAGTAAGAGTTTTCTCAAAGAAAGCTGCTACTATTGGTGCTAATCATCAGCTCATCTGTTTTAGTTGAAACGGACTAGTATTTGCACCTATAGCCTCTCAAATTCTCACAGAACCATCTGGCATCTTTATGCCTATATTGACCAAATAGCTCCTCTTCACAACGAAGCAAAGTCATAAGAAGCTCCAATTACTCCAACAAGAGTAACAAGGCTGAAATAAAAGACAAGCTCTCTGACTCAGAAAATGAGGAAAAGGGGAAATAACTCTCCTCCTCAACCCCACAGCTCTTCACCCAAGGACCCCATAGCTGGGGCCCTAGATGAAAACCAAAGACATTGTATCAGCATTATGATTAGTAATGCAATCAAAGGGTTGAGAGAGGAAATAAGGAAAGAGATCAAAGAGCAATTTCAAGAAATGAGAGACAAATTCTACAGAGAAATTAAGGATCAATTCCAGGAGATGAAAGATCAGCTGTACAAGGATATTGACATTCTGAAAAGAGATGTAGCAGAGCTATCAGGATTGAAAAACACGGTTAACCAATTCAAATCTTCACTGGAAGACACCAACACCAGAGTAAAATCCACTGAAAATAGAACTTCAGCGCTTGAAGAACGAGTATCGGACAATGAGGATCGCCTAAACAATGTAGAAATCAAAGAAGAAAAACAAGATAAACAGCTTATTTTACATAATCAGAACTTCCAAGTAATATTTGATGAGATGAGGCGTAATAATCTGAGAATCATTGGCCAGGAGGAAAACTCTGAACAGCAAATAAGAGGCTTAAAGAACCTTTTAAGTGAAAACTTCCCTCATTTTGCTATTGATCTGGAATACCACATCCAAGATGCTTATACAACACCAAATAGACCTAATCAGAGGAGAAACTCACCAAGACATATCATTTACAAATTGAATAACAGAAATTAAAGAGAGTATTCTAAAAGCTGCTAGAGGAAAGCCCCAAATCACATTCAGAGACAAACCAATTCGGATCACTATGGATTTTTCAGAGCAAACAATGAAGGCTAGAAGAGCTTCGAACAATATCTTTCAAGTGTTAAAAAATAACAACTTTCAACCAAAGATAATATATCCGGCAAAACTCAGCTTCAAATGTGAAGGAGAAATTAAATACTTCAACGATAAACTCATGCTTGCAAGATACGTGAACATAAATCCCGCTCTACAGAGCATTCTCAAAGATGTTCTCCATTTAGAAGATAATGCCAACCATATGCTAAATCCTTAAACAAGGGAGAGTCAATAATCATACTATAAAAAACTGACTTTCAAGATGACTCAAAACTCTATAATAGATACAAAGTCTGTGAATCAGCCTCCCATATCTATTCTATCCTTGAATGTGAGTGGTCTCAATGCCCCAATTAAAAGACACAGACTGACCCACTGAATCAAAAAACAAAATCCAACAATATGTTGCCTGCAAGAGACACATTTGACACTCAAAGATAGACACAGGCTGAAAGTGAAAGGATGGCAAAATGTCCACCAGACCTGTGGCCCAAAAAAACAAGCTGGTGTAGTGATTCCAATTTCTGACAAAATTAATTTCCAACTAAAACTAGTCAGAAAGGACAAAGAGGGTCACTTTATCATACTAAAAGGGACAGTTCACCAAGAAGATATAATGATAATCAACATTTATGCCCCCAATTACAACCCCCCCAAATATATGGAAAAAGTCCTTAAGGACATTAATCCCCTCATCTATCTCAACACAATAATCCTGGGGGACTTCAACACACCACTATCAACTCTAGACAGATCAATAAAACAAAAAATCAATAAAGATAACTCCAATCTGAACTACTCTATTAATCAATCGGGCTTATCAGAAATTTACAGAATATTCCATCCTAGGACAGCTGAATTTACCTTCTGCTCATTGGCCCATGGATCCTTCTCTAAAATAGACCACATCCTAGTTAACCAGGATAATCTTAGCAAATATAAAAAAGTGGATATGATCCCATGTATTCCCTCAGATCATAATGCTATGATCTTAACAATCAACAACAAGAGAAACAACAGAAACTATTCAAATACTTGGAAATTGAATAATTACCTCTTAAACGAAGGATGGGTAAAAGAGGAAATGAGAACAGAGATTATGAAGTTTTGGGAATTGAATGAGAATGAGGAAACAACATACCGAAACCTCTGGGACAGTATGAAGGATTTCTTAAGAGGTAAATTTATAGCACTTCGAACATACATCAAAAATCTAGAAAGAGATCAGATTAATAGCCTTATGCTTCAACTCAAACAACTACAAAAGGAGAAACAGTCCAACCCTAAATCTAACAGAAGACAGGAAATTACCAAAATCAGAGCTGAAATCAACGAAATTGAGAACAAAAAAGCTATTCAATCTATTAACAAATCCAAGAGTTGGTTCTTTGAAAGAGTTAACAAAATCGACAGACCCCTTGCCAAACTCACCAAAAGGAAGATCGAAATGAAGCAAATCAACAAAATCAGAGAAGAAAATGGGGATATCAC